>APFE030580267.1:37624-50353 GCA_000404065.3 Pinus taeda
TGATTGTTTAGTAGTGATAGTTAGTGGGCTCATTCACAAAAGCTTCTATTTCACTAATCCTTTTTATAGAGTTGTCAGGTTCAATTTCCAAAGGTTTTAATTACATTATAGAGTTGAGTTCTAAGAGAGTCGTGATTCACGGTGTTAAGTATAGCAGCTATGACATTTGAATGAATACAAGCATAGTAGAGGTATCAGACTCTGTTATAAGCTTACCTGCATATTACAAGGGACTTGGTTGGCTTTTTTATAATTTTATAAACAAGTTCCATGTCGTGGAAATGTGAAAAGAAAATAGTGATATTGCCACCATGTGTCTCTTGTCATATATGGTTTTATACTTTTTCAAAAAATTCTCTAAGAGTTCACAATGCTAAGATTCACTAGGACATTACAAAGTTTTATTATTTAGTGAAAGACTTGCTAAGATCTTACAAGATTTTATAATTGAGTAAAATATTCGCCATGCCTGGTGAGAGATTCGCCAAAAAATTATATATACATATTATATTATTGATAAAATCACCTTCCATTTTTCCTATATACCATGGAGATTCGCCCATTTATTATACATATAAATTTAGGGGGGGTTCTTAAAATTTTCCCTGATAACAACTTAGGTAGAGGCCTTGGAGATTTCCATGAGACTACATGAGACCCTGATGCAAGATCCTAATCTAGGAGTTTAGTAGAATTTTTTCCTTGAGATGCAAAGCTTGAAGCAGGATAGGACGGTTCGGCCAGAGGTACGTGAAGAGGTATGGTGCGTGAAATGCAAGAGTCAGGGTCATGACAAAGACCACTACCCATTCTTTACAAATTATCTTACAGGAGGAGGGACCAATGCCTTAAAGGTTGGAAGCTTAAGTAGGCCCTAGTGCGACACCTTCTTTGTGGTCTGATATCTATCAAATAGCCAGAAAACATGCCACAGACAACTGTCACTTGTTACATAAGTATACACAAACTCCGCAACAGTTGTTTTGCAACCTTTGTAGATCGGCAAGACATGATGAGCGTACTTGCAGGAGTTATGAATTGACGATGGATAGAACACCCACCTACAGAGTTCAGACTGAAACACGGCCCCTTGACCAAAATGCAGGGATGGCATGGATAGGATTTCAGGGGTGCGGACGAGGCCGAGGTGGAGGAGGACCTGGTAGAGGTCATAGACAGCTGATTTGCTACAATTGTGGAGGGCCAGGACACTATGCCCACGATTGCACTAATCTAACGCGCCCATGGTGCAAGTATTGCACATTGTTTGATCATGAAACAGAAGATTGTTCTACGCTGATAGCCAGGATATGTGACAAAGGAGAGCTACTGCCTCCTCTGACTCAGAACCTGCAGATGATGAGGTTTGAGCCGTGCGAGGAAGATCTGAATGTAAATATAGTGCTCCAAAGTGGAATCACGATGGGATATGATAAGGGAAACAGCCAAAAGACAACACATGGGTTCGCAAAACCTGGACGAAAGAGGCCAAGTTTGATTTGGAGCATGCCCACGAAGCATTCATGGAAGCTAAGAAGAGCTTCACCGAGGTCTCCACTTCAGGAATCAAGGATAAACCAAAGCCAAAGATGGACCCCTCTATGCTCATTAATTTCCTAGAAACCTGTATGAAGTTACTGCGCAAAAGTAAGGCTATGAAAGGGTTATAGGAACTTATCAATAGATGTGTTGGGACTGTGCCAGGTGAACCGCATGTAGTTCGCAAGATCAAAAAGCATAAGACAAGGATGGGGCATGAAATGAGGTTCACTGTGCAAATCAGAGAATACGAAATGGATCAAATCATTTTGGATTTGGGATCAGATGTGAATGTACTACCAAAGTAGAGTTGGGAGCGAATGGGGTGACCTGCACTACAATGGTCTCCAATTTAGCTAAGGATGGTGAATCAGCAAAAAATCATACCCATGGGGCAACTACAAGGAGTGACCGTGGATATTGTGGGAGTGAGCACGCTGGCAGATTTTGAAGTAATAGAAATTGTGGATGATTGCAATCCCTACCCTATGCTCTTGGGAATTGACTGGGCTATTGATATGAACTAAGTAATCAATCTAAAGAAGCAGACGATGATATTTGAGAATAAATCACTATGCGTAATAATACCCCTGGATCCTGCTAAGGGATTGCTCTATACGGAACCAGTCCGCGACTATGAAAGTGATGATGATTTGGACTACATCTATAAGATAACAGTGTGAGACCAAGACTGGGTGAATCCCACCATGAATGGATGGATTACATGGGACCACGAGAGTTCCTGTACTTCAGATTTTGACGAAGAAATAGAATGTTGGCAAAATCGGTTACACAAAGTAACTATGCTGAATTGCAATATGATGACCTAGTCGCTGCGCTTTGTGTCATCAAAGGAAAGGAATATTCCTTCTTATGATGGTATAATTGAGGTAGATACCTTTTTGGATGCATTTGAAAGGGAGGTACCAGAAAAGTAACACTTCTAGGCCTTGGACTAGGTACTGTGCACTACGCCCGCAAGATGGTGGGGTATGCACAAGGGAAGCTTTGACGATTGGCATGAATGTCGGAGGATGATGAGATCATGGTTTGGGAAACCTAAGATGTGATTGACAGACAAGTATGATGGGTAGAATGATCCGCGCGCGTAGTTGGCCAAAGCAGAGAGGAACTATTCTACCACTAAGCGCGAAGAGCTAGCTATGGTGTATGCGCTCCAGAAGTACTGAAACTACTTTCTAGGAGGCCACTTTAAGATGTATACGAACCACTTCGTGCTAAAGTACCTGGTCAATAAGCCTGTGTTGGGGGGGCGAATTTGCAGATGGCTTTTATTGTTCCAAGAATATGATTTTGAAGTTGTTGTAAAGCATGGATGATTGAATGCAAGAATTGACCACCTTTCGTGCATCGAGACAGGGAGGAACCTACTATTTTGGAGGAAGGATTATCTAACGTGCAGCTCTTTGATGTGCGCATAGCGGATGGACATTTCGAGGATATAATACACTTTCTAACAACTGGAACTGCACCGGAATGATACTCTGTCCAACAAAAGTAGGAATTAGTGGTGCATGCGACAGAGTTCTCTATCATTGCTAGGCATCTATACAAGATGGGGAATGATAAAATACTACGAAGGTATGTACCTAATTTTGAACGAAGCAGCATCCTCGTGGATGCTCATGGGGGCGCCGCGGGAGGACATTATGTAGGAAGAGAAACCACGCAGAAGATTCTACATGTCAGGTTGTGGTGGCCAACCCTTCTTCAGGATTCAAAAGCATATTGCAAGGTGTGTGATGTATGTCAGTGGACAAGCAAGCCATCACGGAGGGATGAAATGCCTTTGAATCCACAAGTAATGTTGCAACCCTTTGAAAAGTGGGAAATAGATTTTGTAGGACCAATTTAGCCCCACGGAAAGATAGACACGAGGTACATTATCACTGTGACAAAGTACTTAACTCGTTCGGCAGAAGCATAGCTAGTGTAGGATTGCACGGGCACGACTATTGCGAAGTTTCTATTTGAGCATGTACTGACACGATTTGGATATCCAAAGATCTTGATGAGTGATCATGGTACGCACTTTCTGAATGAGATGATCAGTGCACTAATGGAGGAATTTTAGGTGTATCACCAAAATAGCACACCTTATCACACACAGGCTAATGGGACAATGGAGGCATTCAACAAAGTGCTTGAAAATGCACTCACCAAGGTATGCAATGCTCAGTGAAGTGATTTGGACCTACACATACCTATAGTATTATGGGCTTATCGAGCAACATGCAAGAGGTTAACAGGATAGACACCCTTTAGGTTGGTATATGGGGTTGAAGCAATGATGCCTATGGAATACATCGTACCTATTCTATGCATAGCAGCACTCATAGGTATGATGGATCGCGGAGCCCTGGAAGAGATGCTTGCGCAGTTGGATGAGCTAGAAGAGGAGATATTTTTGGCTAGATTTCATCAATAAGTCCAAAAGCAGCGTGAAAAAGCGTGGAATGATCGTCATATTAAGCTACACACCTTTAAGGTGAATGAATTAGTGTTGTTGTGTAACAGTAAGTTTGATAAATTTCCAGGGAAACTCAAAATGCATTGGCTCGGGCCATATGTTATTAAGAAGATCACTGATGGTGGCATGGTTTAGTTGGTTAAGTTGAATGGAGATCCCTTCCCAAGAAAAGTGAATGGAAGTCGTTTGAAGCCATACACAGGAGGCCCACTCATCTGACTAGTTGATATAAGCACAGTCTTAGTGCTCTAGGCAGTTGAAAGGAGGAAAGGGACTATAAACTACACTGCTTGAGTTAGGACTATGCAAAGCAGTGAAGAGAGTTGCGCTAATGTGCAGGTCTACCAGAAAGTGACCATTAAAAACACTATTCATGATTTGATGCTCAGTTTGAGGCCAAATGGAGCAGGTGACATGCATTTAAGGCGATATTTATGGGCTAGATTCTTGAAAATCTGCTACCAATCTAGCATTAATGGGCCAAATGTGGGGGAAATGGTCGAATTCAAATTCAAAAGGCCCTATAAATTACAAGTGGTTGTCTAGCGAAAAACACTTGGAATTTTGAGAACTGAGTTGTTAAGCGCTCAGGTATACATGAACCAAGACCTATTCGAGACTCTAAAAGTGAATTCATTGTTTTAGAAACTACCAGAGACATTATAAGAATTGTGGAATAGTGCTATGTCAGCACTCGTAGAAGCCATGGACACAAGAGTAGTGACAGCTGAGGAAGCAACGCAGGAAATTATGGTAGTAGAAGCCCGAGAAAACGTTGAATAATAGTTAAGGTCCCTAATTCACCTAGAACACTGAGACCTAAGAAGGATAAGAAGGCTATGATCCTGGTGTGCATCTCACCACGAAAACCATAGAGGACCAAGCTCACCTTGCAAGAAAAGGGGAAGGCCATTAATATGGAGGCCAATGAGGAGGGATCTGAACAAATCTCGATGGACGAGGAGGACAAGGAAATGGAAGTTAAAACCCAGGGTGAGGACCCTATTACTAGGCTACCACAATATGTTCCTCTGTGCAAGGGCAAAGCCAAGGTGCCAAAGGACATAGATGAGACCAAGAGCTCCTTGCAAACCCTGTTGCTCCTAGATGATATTGTTTTTGAGGGACCACACTTAGAGTGAGTTCCTGTCCTAAAGTTTGAAGATCGGGACCTCACGGATCATGAGAAATTCCCGCATTTAGCGATAGAGCAGTTAATGCGCCAGTGGATTGACATGACAGTTGGAATGATTGAATTGGAGCCATGGAAATGGCTCAAGGCTATAGAGAAATGCAGGTTGCTAAACCTGCTCTGGGTGCTACATTACCATCACGCCCCAGTGACTGTCTTCGTCATTAGGTAGCTTCTCTACTTAGTGCATGATGGGTGTTTGTGGTTGGAGGAGCCCATTCCCATCACAGACCGCTTAATTCATTGAGTCACATGGCTGCCTTGCTCAGGGGAGGATCTAGCCAATATTTCAGAAGGAAAAGGTGGTGAGTTGGCCCTCGCGGAAGCGATGAATAAGAAGTTCAAGTTGGAGAATAAGAAGAAAGGATATGCCATCTCCAACATTAATAACCCTGCAGTCAAGGTTACCACACAAATACTAGCAGGGTAAGTGATGTTAAAGTGCCACGTGGATGAGATGCCTGCACTTGTGACTGCACTAGTGGCCCAATGTGTAGAAGGAGTCCAGTTCAACTAGGCAAGCTATCTATGCAGTGAGTTCCTTGCAAACTATCATGAGGCACAAAAGCAGGGCAAAACATTTCACTATGCATGGCTCTTGTTGTTGATCATACTGGTGGCATGGGAGCTGCCTAAAGATACCCAATTCCCTTCGGTTGTGTCGAACCTTCCAAAGGAAGAAAAGTACGCTTCACTTTGGGTGACTAAGGACGCGCGACGAATAAAAGAAAGCAAGATCTTTTGGGTCTTAATGGAGATGAATATCTGGATGGGGTCCAATCGCAAGCTACAGTTGTCACCCATAGTATATGCTTGTTTGTAGAGTTCAAATCATATTTCCACCATGTTTTTATCAGGGCGCGAAAGGACCCTACAAAGACATGGCATAACCTACCATACTTGGTGACTAATGATGTAATTTTCACAATTCTTGAGTCTTGGCTACCAGAGTGGCGCACTCCAGCTAGCTCCACGATGGAAACAGACAAGTCCGCTGTGCAGCACAAGAAGGAAGGGACAAATATTCGAATGGCATAGCTGGTGGAGAAGCGCAGAAAGGAGGAAGAAGAGGCTAAGGTAGGCAACGCGAGACATCGCAAAACTGGAAAAACAATAGAAAAAAGGAGGAGAAGAGTGCCAAGGACAGAATTCACCTTCGCCCAGAACTAAGGCATAAACATAGATAGAACAACGTGGCATGGACCCGCAGATGACATCCACCCAACTCAAGCATATGTGACCATGAGAGCAGGAAATGTCATGAAAGAAGACAAAGGCATCAAAGACATCTTTCAACTCAATCACCTTCACTGAGGGGGATTTGCATGATATCGAGGAAACGGTGAGGGATGTCACCAAGAGGCCCTCCAACAATTGGTATTGGGGGCTCTTCGGACATAGTTTCAGGAGTTTCAAGTACGCACTCCATAGGCTAGCACAACGTCCACCAGCCTCGCGATTGACACTTCAACTACCGAGGAGATGTTTGCGCACAAGGGTGACCAACACGATAGTGCTGCCAGATGGGGCACTTACTATAGAGAAGGAGGCTAATAGGGCCACAGTTAGCAATTTGAAAGGATTAGTATTGAACATGGCTACACTCCCTTGGGAGATGCTCTACCTCTTCCAAGATGGAGTCACCGCAAAACTCAAGGCCCAAGAGAGTCGCACTCTACAGGTGATGAGAGAGCAATGCATCAACATCGAGCAGTTGGGCCCACAATGCAGTGAGGCAGTGGAGCAGAACATGCCAATAATGTAGGTAGTGTAGGAATCCTATTGGATGGTCCTGGAGTTGGACATTCAGGTAGAAGAATTGGTGGACGCGCACATTCGCAAGTTAGTCACAGTGGTGCAAAATGCTCAAGCAGAGATGGCCAGGGCTCAGCTAGAGATGAACCTACAGATTGTATAATTGCAATTGAAGGTGCACCCTTCAACTCTGCCAGAAGTTTGGGAACAGTGTACCATCGTTGTTACAACAACAATAGTGGCAGTTGACAATGCAGTGGTAGACTGGATGCAGCTTTTCAAACAGGCATTCGAGGTCCTAACCACCCTGCAGGAGGACCCAAATTTAGAGTGCCTAGAGACAGAGGCGCACCAGCTACAACAAAGGTATGATGAGGTAAAAGGGACCGCACAGATGGTTTCCCTTACACAGAGGCTCACATGGACGTAGGAGGCAAAGACGCTCAAGGAACAGGTGGATGTCACTCAACATAAAGAAGCAATCTTAAAAGCGTTCCTACAACCATGGATAGACGAGGCTTATGCGATCACATCCTCCATTAAAGGAAAGATCATGAAACTGCAGGCAGCTCAACAAACGATTTAGGGCAGCATTTCAGCAATAGTCACCAAGCAGCAGGTGGAAGAAGTCCACCAGGGGGTTGCTCAGTGTGTTTCTGAAGTTGCAATGATCCAAACAGAACTGAAAGGTCTTCAAGCTAAGATATTCGCACCTGTAGAGTGACTCAAGGGCGAGTCACAATGTTTGTGTTGGGGGCTTGTTTGGCACGAGATCCCCCAAGGGTAGTTCTGGGGCTTAAAGCCCATATTTTGGTCCAATTTTGTAATCCAAATGTAAAGACTCCACATTTTGTGGTCGCAGAGCACATAGTTGTTAAAGAGTCATAGGGTTGTTCGCCCTTATTTTGGAAATGTAATGTTGGCTGTAGAAGATCTACCCATGGTATGTGGACCATGGATTATATAAATAGAGCTAAGCTCTAAGTAGTTAGAGGAAAGTAATTAAGATCGAACATGTATGAGAGATAGCTCTGAAGTGGAAGTCTAAGTTTTGGGTCGTAAAGTAGGTAGAGGCTCTGCAGCTGAGTCCGCAAAGGCCTAAAAGTCCTCAGATGAGTGCACGGACCGTTCCAGCTAAGTGTGTAGGGCGGGTTGAGTCTGTAATTGTTCAGAATTATCAATAAAGAGAAGTACTCTACAATTTCTGCCTCTTTATTTCCTGTCTATGCATCTGTTATATTGGGTATGAATTTTACTTATAATTCTTATATGATGCACGAATATATGTAAATATATTGGTTAAGTGAATGCAAGTAAGAACATCCATTTATGCGAATTTGACTAAGATCTATTAATAAAATAAGTAAGACACTTAACCTGGTTTGGGAAATATCACAGTTTTCTACCCTAGCAATGCGAAAGTATATCAACCCTTGGTTAGGGTTGTGCAAAGTCCGATTATAGCCTTTCACGAAGGCACTGAAGGGTGGAAAAGAGGGCTAAGAAACCTGCGCGTAGGAAGGTATAGCTAAAATAAACTGACATCAAAACCATCTCAAGGGTGCAAAAACTTGGTTCTAGCACTGCTTGGGGTGAGACTTTAGTCTGCGCTCTACGGGCTGATGCCGAAAGGGCCAGTAGTGTAGGTATTTGTTTGGCTAACTAACGTTGAACCTGGGTCAGGCCCCCACAAGATATAGTCATATAATACATGTTTCTTCTAACATTTCAGGTCCCTTCTGCACAATGTTTCCAATAATGTTTCAGGGCCCTTCTTCAATACAATTCAAGTTCCTTCTTTAATTTAGCTACTCAACTAAGTTTCTTTTGCAACTTCCCCCTCGCTTATTTGAAGAATTGTCCTTAAGTATTATATTGTTTTGTAGGGTGCATTCTACAAAATCAAAATTTTGTCAAAGTTAAATAAATTTTTTGAATTCATGCAAGCCAAACTTGTTGGTTTTCCTTCATGAATTCATATTTTCTTTGTGCCAGTTACCTAGTTTTCACAAGCATATATATATATATTTAATATATATATATATTATAATATAATATATATATATATATATTATAATTAGATATAATAGATATAATAATATATATATATATATATATATATAATAATATATAATATATTATATATATAATATATAATTTATTTATTCTTCTTCTGGAATAATGGGAGGCATATTGCTATATTGTTCCATTATTTCTAGTTCAGTATCTTTCGACATTTGTTTCATAAAATCTTCTTTATTGATAGGCTTATTGTAAACCTTAAGCCTATGTCTGTTAACTACAAATGAAGTAGATTCTTGATCAATTGTTTTTATCTTAACAACTCGATTATCAAAGATCTCTTCTATCTCATATGGCCCCAACCAATGAGTTATGAACTTTTCCTTGAAATCTTTGAATTTGGAGTTAAACAATAATGCCCAATTTCCTTTGTTGAATTTTTTGTTCTTGATGAATCGATCATGCCATTTCATCCTTTGTTACTGCACAAGAGTTGTGTGTTCCACTACTTGCTATATTTGTTCATCCAATTGATTCAATTCCATCACTCATTGTTGTTGCGCTTCAGATAATTCCAGTCCTAACTTTGCTGCTAACTTGAAAGTATGTATTTGAAATTCTATGGGTAACAGGACTTCTTTTCCATACACTAACTGATATGGACTGAACCCCGTTGTGTTTTTCCATGTTATTATGTATTCCCATAGTGCATCTCTTAACTTTTCTAACTATTCCTTCCTATTCATTTGTACTATCTTTGTCATGATATTTTCCAAGACTTTGTTGGTCGACTCCACTTATCTGTTTGCTTGAAGATGGTACGGTGTTGATTTTCTATGTTTGATCTTGTACTTCTCCCTAAGATCACGAACAAGCTTGGAAGTGAACTTTGTTCCTTGATTAGTTACAATCTAGCTTGGTACTCCAAATATAACAAATATTTCCTCAAAGAGGAACGTGACCACTATTTTTTCTGTTGCTCTTGCTACTACCTTTGCCTCAACCCACTTAGTAACATAATCAGTACATACCAAGATGTACTTCTTTCCATTTGATGGTGGATTTATTAGTCCCACAAAATCTAGAGCCCATTTCTCAAATGGTTCTATGAGCACCTGCAGCTTAAGTGGCATTTCATCTGATATTATTGGCCTTCCTATTATTTGGCAACTGTCACACCTCTTGACATAGGCTTTGGAATATTTGAATATTGTTATCCAATAGTAGCCAAGTTGCAGCACCTTGTAGGTTGTCCGCTTCTCTGCAAAATTACCACCACATGGCTCATCATGACATGCTTTCAAAATTTCTAATATTTCGTCTTCTCTAACACATTTTATTATTATCTGATCAGAGCTAGTATAAAAGAGATCACCATTAACCCAGCTATATCTAGAACTTTCTCTAATTATCTTTCGTTTTTGTTTCTTTGTGAATTGGAATGGTAATTTTCCAAAGGATAAATAGTTTGCTATATCTACAAACCATGGTGTTTTGATAGTTATTGCAAATAGATGTTCATCTAGAAAATTATATGAAATAGGATTTGGATCACGAGGTGTATGAATCCTTGAAAGGAAATCAACTACTTGATTGTCTTTCCTTGGTCGGTCTTGAATTGTAATATTAAATTCCTACATTAACAATAGCCATATTATAATTCTATCATTTGTGATTTCTTTGTTCATTAATATTTGATTGCTGAAAGGTCTGTGTGAATGAACACTTGGTAGCCTGTTATGTAATGCCTGAATTTGTTTACTGCATGTACTACAACTAACATCTCTTTTTTTGTGACTGTCTAGTTCAATTCTACTGGTGTTAAGTTTTTACTTATGAAGTATATAGAATAATTAAACAAGTTTTCTTTTGTCAAAGTGATGCACCTATAGCTGTATCAGATGCACGAGTGGAGATATGAAATGGAAAAGACTAATTCGGTCCTTGAAGAATGGGGAAATTGATAGTTTTTCTTTTAATAATTGAAATTCATTTTGACAATGACTTGTCCATTAGAATTAAACATCTTTTGCAAGCAACTTGAATAGAGGCAATGCTATTTAACTGAAATTTTCAATAAATCTCCTATAGTATCCTACATAACCCAAGAAACTTCTTACTTCATTTTGAGTTGTAGGTGGCATTAAATTCACAATGAATTGTATTTTTGATGGGTCCACTGTTACACAAAAATATCGTCACGTTGATTATTTGCAGTCGGTGTAGGCCTATCATCACCTATACCAGCTTCCTAAGCAAGTCTTAAACCTCAGCTCTTCAAAAAAAGCTTGAGAAAAGAGAGAAAGACATCAAGAAAGCAATATAACTCTGGTTCCGCACTTTCTCTTACTTTTGCCTGCGGACCCGCACCTTTTGTTCAAGGTATCTGCGTACTCATATGCTCTGTATGTAAAGGGGAGGGTGCGTACCCCTGTAAAAGTAAAAAGGCGCAATTTTTATCTTAAAAAACTCATCTTGGGTTGATTCTAGAGTTTTCTAGAAGGATTTGTTACATGGATTGTTCGCTCCAAGTGGTTCATGCATCCCATCATAGGAGGAACTAATCCCTTGTTGAGAGGAGCTGTCCCTTTGAAGGAGGAGCTGGTAACTGATCTCCATTGCACTATAAATTGAGGCATTGGGTCAATGGCCAGAGAGGTTAGAAGCTGAACTTTTGAGGGTAAATGCTAGTGAAATCAAGACTTCCTATTTGAGCTTAAGAGGAGAGATCACATACCTTTTTGGCCCCATTAGGGAGTGAGTGAAGCTTGTCAAAGTAGAGGAGACTTCTTGTTGGACCCTGGAAGGAGCTTGTACAGTGTCAAGGCAAAGGTTGTAAGGTTTTTTCCTTTTGAATTAATACAATCAAGCTCATTTTTCTCAACAAGTATCTTATGCTATTTTCATGGACTCCTTGACTTTCATGTTAAATATTTTTTATAATATTGGATATTCAGGTGCTATTTAATTGTTTGCCTTGTTTGTGCTTGCAAGTTTGCGACAAAGGAACTTACTTGGATCAAAGGAGTGAAGGCATCTCCAAACTTGCATTAGACATGAGGTAGGCCTTAAACACATTTGTTTGCCATTATTTATAAAGAGCATTTAGAGAAAGATAGTGTCTGGTTGGTTTGTTTGTCATTAGGTCTTCATTAGATTCTAGGAAGGTCTGTCTTGTCCGCAAGATCGACTGATTCCGCGTGACAAAATGGCGACTCCACTGGGGACTTGATTGTTTTCCTCGTTTTTTCTTTGACTTGAGAAACTTGTTTTCTGTTTCTGTTTTTGGCTTGTTGTGTGTGGCTTTGGGTAGACTTAGTTGATTTAGATTTGTTTTTTATTTTTCATTACTTTAGTTGAAGTCCGCAGTCTGCGCTTATATCACAGTGCATACCTGTACGCACTGTGTCTTTGTGCACAGAGCGTACCCGCACCTGGGTGAACTCTGCACCTACGTACCCTGCTAAATTTTTGAAAATTTTGACTTTTGCTCTTTTAGTTAATTTTATTTTGTTTTTCTAGTAATTGTCCTCTGCCCATACCTGCATGTGACTGGTTGAAATATTTCCTTGATTTGTTTCATTAGCATTAGGGTTTTAGATGAAATTCCTAGAAGTTTTGCTTGTTGGGTTTGTTTTTCGATTTGGTTGTGTAGTGGCTCTGAGCTTATAGGCTGTAGGGACTTCAGATCACCTTAGTGTCTACCAGTCTTCTTGAGAGTCTGACCATT
>APFE030580275.1:2787-67319 GCA_000404065.3 Pinus taeda
AAGGTGGAGAAAATACAAAGCTCGGTTGGTAGCAAAAGGTTATTCCCAGGTGTCGGGAATTGATTTTGGTGATATTTTTTCTCCTGTTGCCAAGGTAACTTCTATTAGATTACTTTTATCTGTTGCTGCTGCTTTTGATTTTGAGGTAGAACAGATGGATGTGAAGACAACATTTCTTCACGGGTATTTGGAAGAGGAAATCTACATGAAGCAACCTGAAGGCTTTGCGGTGAAGGGTAAGAAAGAACTAGTATGCAAGTTAAAGAAGTCTCTGTATGGGTTAAAACAGTCACCAAGGATGTGGTATCAGAAATTTGATACATTTATACGGGGACTTGGCTTCACCAGAAGAAAAGCAAATCATTGTGTGTATTTTAAATTAATTGGTGGCTGTGTTATTTATCTGGTCTTGTATGTGGATGATATGTTGTTGGTTGGAAATGACAAAGAAATTATCCAGGATTTGAAGACCCAATTGTCCTCCAAATTCGACATGAAAGATCTCGGTGCTGCAACCTATATTTTGGGCATGGAAATTAAAAGAGATCGGGCAAAGAGGAAGCTCTGGTTAAACCAGAGGAAGTATGTCGAGACAATATTGCAGAGGTAATATGCAGGATAGTAACCCGGTGAAGGTTCCTATTCCTGTAGGTGTGAGGTTATCTGTTGAACAGTGTCCCAAGACACAAGAAGAGGAAGAGGACATGTCCCGTGTTCCATATGCAAGTGCAGTCGGTAGCTTGATGTATGCAATGGTCTGTACTAGACCAGACATTGCACATGCAGTGGGAGTATTGAGCAGGTTTATGTCAAAACCAGGGAAGGAGCACTGGACAACAGTGAAGCGGGTTTTCAGGTATTTGCGTGGCACTAGTGATTATGGTTTGTGCTACCAAGGAAGACCAGGATTGGACAGAGTGTTGGATATCCGTGGCTTTGTTGATGCAGACTGGGCTGGAGATCTGGATCAGAGAAGATCTACAAGTGGGTATGTGTTTAACCTATTTGGAGGTGCAGTCAGTTGGATGAGTAAGAAACAATCTGTAGTGGCACTATCAACTACAGAGGCAGAATACATGGCAGCCACTCATGCAAGCAAGGAAGCAGTTTGGTTGCAGAGATTGTGTTTAAGTATGGGGTTAGTACAGGCAGCTATAAGGATAGACTGTGACAACCAAAGTGCAATTTTCTTGGCAAAGAACCCTGCTTATCATTCAAAGACAAAGCACATTGATGTTCAGTATCACTTTGTGAGGATATGATAGAAGACAAAAAGGTCTTGCTGGTAAAGGTGGACACTTTGAAGAATACTGCAGATGCATTGACAAAATCTATGAGCTCTGAGAAGTTCTCTTGGTGTAGAGAAACAATGGGCGTTTCAGGGTTGGAAAAATGACTAAGCTCTCCTGTGGCCCCTTGTGGAAAGAAAACAACAAGTGGGAGATTGTTGTGTTGTGTTATATTCTTTCCACATAGTTAACGGGTGGTTTGAGGGGTACCTGTAACCCCACTTTATGGGGTTTGGGGCAGCGCCCAAAAAATTTTGGTTTTGGACCCTATGTTAGGTTGGGTGGACCCACCTATGGTTTTGTGCATGATTTTGCACATGTTTTTTAGACGTGATGGTTTTCAGTCCATGGTATTGGATGCGATGGTTTTTTGGTCCACGGTATTGGACGTGATGGTTTTCGGTCCATGGTATTGGATGCTTCAGCATGTATAAATATGTATTGTAACATTGAAAGGAATATAATGAAAAATCAAGCTAGTAGTCCCGGTTTTGGGATCCAGCGGGAAATCTCTGTGTATACGTGTTTTATGTGTTATGCTCTCGCATTTTTATTTTTCCTGTGATTTCGAATTCGTATGTAGGTAATTTTTGTCCATCCTTATATACCCATGATCCTCCCCACTTCTAGTCAATGTGGGACTTTGGTCGTATACCCAATAGTTTGTGGTTACCTTGGAAATTTCTTTCTTAAACCTTGAAAAAATTCTAAGTGGTAACAGAAGGGATTGCTAAAAATAATACAATAAAATGAATAGAACTGGTGTTGTAATAGCATAGTGTATATATATATGTGTGTGTGTGTGTGTAACAACATGGTGCTGCAAGACTTATTTAAAAAGAAAACTACGTACCAGTTGCCACAAAGTGGGTTTCGACTGCTACAATCACCTAAGTTCGCCTCACAGGAGGTTTTCATAGTATATTTTGTTATTATATATATATATATATATATATTGCACGTTGTATCAACTGCCAACAGAATTTGGGTTTCAGCTTCTACACTTATTGAATTTTAAAAATTTGACAACACAAGAGAATTTTCCCCTACTTCCAAAACTTGGAGATCATATCTCGTGACAATGTTAATCAATGAATCCTTCAAGGTAGGTTTATGATACAGCTAAAGACGATTCCCATTGGAAAACAATGACACCTTGGCATTATCTATGGTGACTAATTTTGCAGTCCCATTGTCAAAGACTATATCTATCATGTACGGACCTAGACACCTAGTGCAGAGCTTCCCTTTGAAATCTTTGAATCGTGAATCATACAATAAAGCCCAGCCGCCTTTTTGAAACACCTTATTTTTTATGAATTTGTTGTGCCACTTAGCCCTTTATTGCTGAAGGCATCCAACCTCTTCTCATCAAGTTAATTTAATTGATTTAACTGATGTTTCTAAGCTGTAGTTAAATTTAGGTCACTTGCAATGTTGTTATGAGTGTTTTTACTTTGAACTCAATGGGAAATAATGGGTTTTAACCAAATACCAATTCATATAGTGAAAATCCAATAGTATTTATCCATGTAGTCCTATATGCACGTAGGGCTTCTGGAAGTTTGTCAGCCCAGTTTCTTCGATGGTTGGCTACAATTTTGGTGAGACTTTTGTCAATAACTTTATTTATGCTTTCCACTTGATCATTTTCTTGTGGATGATATGGAAAAGTAATCTTATCACAGATCTTATATTTCTCAACTAACTTCTGGATCAACTAGGATGTTAACTGTGCTCCACAATCTATCGCTATTTCCTGAGGCACCCCAAACAAACAAAAATGTATTCAAACAAAAAGTCTAAAACAACTAGCTCAGTTGCCCTGGTTAATGCCTTTGCTTCAACCCATTTTGTGACATAGTCTATGCAGACTATAATGTAGGACTTCTGCTGAGATGAAGGATTAATTGGTCCCACAAAATCTAGGGTTACCTTCTCAAATGGCTTCAAAACTACTGTAGGTTGTAATGGAATTTCATCAGACCAAAGTGGTTGACCCATCCTCTGACAATTGTCTCATCATTTTATAAATTTCTTCACATCCTGAAATATTGTAGGCCAATAATATCTAGTTGAAAGCACTTTATACCATGTCATTTTATCAACAAAGTGTTCTCCACACGGTTCCTCATGACAGGCCTTGAGGATATCAAACATCTCATCTTCTCTCACACACCACCTAATCTATTGATCTGACCCTATGTAGTAAAGGTATCTCTCTACCCAGGAAAACCTTGCACTTTATTGAACAATCCTCTTCCTTTCTTTTGAGGAAATATATTGTGGAAATCTCCCTGAAGTAAGATAATTAGCTATGTCTACATACTATGGTGAGTAAGTTGAGATAGAAAAAAAAATACTCATCCAGAAAGAAATCCTCAACGGGTACGAAATCATCATCAACAACCAACCTAGAAATGAAATCAACCACTACAATATCCTTCCCAGTTTTATCTAAAATTGTTACATCAAACTCTTGTAACAACAATATCTAATATGTAACCCTACCATTAGTGACAGGTTTATTCATTAAAAAATGAATGGATGAGTGGTCTGTAGGTTTTAACCCCGTACAAAAATTATCTTCATATGAATTCTAAAACACAGAAAATAAACAATGTGAGAGCATAATACATATACACAGAGATTTACCCCTAGATCCCAAAACTGGGACTACTAGCTTGATCTTTCATTATTTTCCTTTCAATGTTACAATACATATTTATACATGTCAAAGCATCCAATACCATGGACCGAAAACCATCGCATCCAAAACCATGGATTGAAAACCATCACGTCCAAAACCATGTTCGAAAACCATGCACAAAATCATAGGTAGGTCCGCCCAACCTAATATAGGGTCCAAAAGATATTTCCCCAAGGCGCTGCCCCAGACCTCGTAGAGGGGGACTACCTATCCCCCTCAAACACCCTAGATAGGCGAGGTTGCCGCCCCCCAGCTGCACGATCGGTGCAAGGAGGGGGGGCTTCGCTCCCCCTCTAACCCCCCGGTTAACTACGTGGGCTAGTCATGGAAAGAATATAACACAACCCAACATTTTCCCACTTGTTGTTTTCTTTCCACAGGGGGCCACAAGAGAGCTTAGTCATTTATCCAACCCTGCAATGCCCATTGTTTTTCTACACCAAGAGAACTTCTCAGAGCTCACATATTTTGTCAATGCATCTGTAGTATTCTTCAAAGTGTCCACCTTTACTAGCAACACCCTTTTGTCTCCTATCATATCCCTACAAAGTGATATTAAACATCAATGTGTTTTGCCTTTGAATGGTAAGCAGGGTTCTTTGCCAAGAAAATTACACTTTGGCTGTCACAGTCTATCCTTACATCTCCCTATACTAACCCCATACTTGAACACAACCTCTGCAACCAAACTACTTCCTTGCTTGCCTGAGTGGCTGCCATGTATTCTGCCGCTGTAGTTGATAGTCCCACTATAAATTGTTTCTTACTCATTCAACTGACTGCACCTCCAAATAGGTTAAACACATACCTACTTATAGATCTTCTCTGATCCAGATCTCCAGTCCAGTCTGCAACAACAAATCCATAGATATCCAAAACTCTGTCCAATCCTGGTCTTCCTTGGTAGCACAAACCATAATCACTAGTGCCATGCAAATACCTAAAAAACCGCTTCACTACTGTCCAATGCTCCTTCCTAGTTTTGACATAAACCTACTTAATACTCCCATTACATGTGCAATGTCTACTTTAGTACAACCCATTGCATACATCAGGCTACCGACTGCACTTGCATATGGAACACATGAAATATCCTCTTCCTCTTCGTGTGCCTTGGGAAACTGTTCAATAGATAAATTTACACCTACAAGAATAGGAACCTTCACCAGTTTACTATCTTGCATATTAAACCTCTGCAGTATTGTCTCGACATACTTCCTCTGCTTAAGAGCTTCCTCTTTTCCCGATCTCTTTTAATTTTCATGCCAAAAATATAGTTTGCAGCACCAAGATCTTTCATGTCAAATTTGGAGGACAATTGGGTCTTCAAATCCTAGATAATTTCTTTGTCATTTCCAACTAGCAACATATCATCCACATACAAGAATAGATAAATAACATGGTCACTAATTAATTTAAAATACACACAGTGATCTGCTTTGCTTCTGGTGAAGCCAAGTCTCCATATAAATGTATCAAATTTTTGATACCACATCCTTGGTGACTGTTTTAACCCATACAGAGACTTCTTTAACTTGCATACCAGTTCTTTCTTACCCTTCACCGCAAAGACTTCAAGTTGCTTCATGTAGATCTCCTCTTCTAGATTCTCGTGAAGAAATATTGTCTTCACATCCATCTGTTCTACCTCAAAATCAAAAGAAACAACAACTGATAAAAGTAATCTAATAGAAGCTACCTTGGCAACAAGAGAAAAAATATCACTAAAATCAATTCCTGACACCTAGGAATAACCTTTTTCTACCAACTGAACTTTGTATTTCTTCACCTTTCCTTCTACATTTTTCTTCTTCTTGAACACCCATTTGCCACCAATGGGTTTCCTTCCAGCCGACAACTCCACCAGATCCCAAGCCTCTTTTTTGTGTAAATATGCCATTTCATCTACTGCTTCCTTCACAGTTTTGGGATCATCATTAGTAATAGATAAAGAAAAATTTGAACATAAATCATATGGACTATACCTTTCTGGCTGCCTTCTTTCTCGAACTGATCTTCTCACACCCAAATTTTGTGGCTCTTCATCTTCTGATTCCTCCTCTACTGTAGATTCTGATTCTTCCTCTTTAAGCTCAAACTCTATATTCTCAAGTTATTTTGGTTGGAATTCATGTTTAATAACATCTTGCACCTCTTTGAACACCACATCTCGGTTGTACACAACCTTCCTTGTTACTGGGCTCCAAAGCTTATAACCCTTTCAACCATCCTTATACCCAATAAAGATGCACTTTTCAGATTTACTATCCAACTTGGTTCTTTTTTCCTTTGGAACATGTACATATGCATCACATCCAAATACCCTCAGATGTGAAAGAGACGGTTTCTTACCAATCCATACCTCTTGTGGAGTCTTATCCTCCAACGCTGATAAAGGTGATCTGTTGACCAGGTAACATGTTGTCTCCATCGCCTCAGCCCAAAATTCCTGTCCTAACACGACACCACTGAGCATGATTCTTCCCCTTTCCATCAACGTCTTGTTCAATCTTTCTGCAACTCCATTTTTCTCAGGTGTATATGGCATAGTCTTCTGTGGTGCTATACCACACTTCTTACATAATTCTTCAAATTCCTTACTACAAAAATCTCCACCGTTATCTGTCCTTAGCATCTTTATCTTCTTCTCTGTCTAGTTTTCCGCCAGAGCCTTAAATTCTTTAAACCTCTCAAAGACTTCAGATTTCTTCTTAAGGAAATATATCCATGTTTTCCTTCAGAAGTCATTTATAAATGATACATAGTACAGAGACTTACCTAGTGATGGAACCTTCACAGGTCCAAACACATCACTGTGCAAAAGCTCTAATATCTGTTTCGCCCTCTTACCACCAAAGGGGAAACTCACCCGATTCTGCTTCCCATATACACAATTTTCTCAGAAATCAAAATCCAGAGAGCTATTACTCATACCTTCTATCATATCTTTACCATGAAGTATTCGAAGGCTCTTCTCTCTAATATGTCCAAGACTTTGAAGCCACAACATGGTCTTCTCTCTAGAGACCACTAGATTTTCTGCTCCACTTTCAGGAACCACAGAACTGTTGCACCCATAAAAAACAATGCTACCTTGCAACTTGTACATGGTTCCAATTCAAACTCCCCACGTCAATACCAGTGCTCCCTGAACCATCTTGCAAGTATCATTCTCGAACACTATTTTTACACCTGCATCATCGAGCTTGCTTACGAAATTCAGATTTCTAGCAAGTGTAGGAATATGCAAAACACCCAGAAGTGTTCTAACCGTTACACCTTGCAACTTCAACTTTACTATTCCATGACCAATGATTCTAGCCTTAATGTCATCCCCCAAGAAGACATCATCACCATCATATTTCTCATACTCGCAGAACCACTCTCTATGGGGAGTGAAGTGAAAGGATGCACCTGAGTCAATCAACCATGCTTCATGATCTACATGTGTACTTGAAGAAGCCAAGTACACATCCCCACCTTCATCTGAGGTGGTTTTCACCTCTACAGAAGGAGCATCATCAGATCCATTTCCTTTGTCAGGAGCTTTAGATTTACAGTCCCTTTTGTAGTGCCCGTCCTTTCTACATTTCCAGTAAACCACCTTTAGAGGTTTTCCTGGAGATTTAGATCTCCCACTCAATGACTTATTTTTGTTTCTATTCTGGGACCATCCTTGTACAGACAAGACATCACCATTTTGTTTCTCCATATTTTTTCGTCTCATCTCCTCCGTTAGCAAGGATGAGACTATTTCAACAAATTGCAAGATAGTTGCATTGCTACCTATTGCAGTAACTAGACTATCCCACGAATCTAGCAGGGAACAAAACAAACTAATGCACTTATCTTCATCTAAAATTTTAATATCAATATATAATAACTGACTTACCACAATATTAAATGCGTTCAGATGATCTGTCACCAAGTCTCCATATTTCATCCTCAGGTTATACAGCTTTTTCAGTAGGAACAATTTATTCACTAAAGACTTAGATTGGTACAAAGTCCCTAGCATGTCCCACAAATCCTTAGCCGTAGCTTCCCTGATACATTCAAAAATACTGAATATGAGACACATAATTGTATTATGCTCTTTACCTTTTGATCCAACTTCTTCCATTCTTCATCGGACACTCCCGTTGGTTTAGTACCCGGATCTACCATGATCCACTGATCTTTATCCACCAGCAGATCCTCCATCTTGAGTTTCCACAACTCAAAACCCTGACCATTAAATTTCTCGATCTCTAACTTTCCACTGCTTCCCATCTTCTTTCACCACCAGAATCGATCCCGCAGATCTCCCACTGAACAGGGTCTACCACAGGCTCGAGCAAAACCCCTCAACAACAAAGGCATCCCCTTGAAGCCAAAACAACTCTGATACCGAATGTAGGTTTTAACCCCGTACAAAAGTTACCTGCATACGAATTCGGAAAAAAAAAAATAAAAAAAATAAAAATAAATAAATAAATAAATAAAAAAAATGCGAGAGCATAACACATAAAACACATATACACAAAGATTTTCCTCTGGAACCCAAAACTAGGACTACCAGCTTGATTTTTCATTATGTTCCTTTTAATGTTATATACATATTTATACATGTCAAAGCATCCAATACCATGGACTGAAAACCATCGCATCCAAAACCATGGACTGAAAACCATCACATCCAAAACCATGTGCGAAAACCATGCACAAAACCATAGGTAGGTCCACCAAACCTAATATAGGGTCCAAATTTTTTTTCCCCGGGGCATTGCCCCAGAATCTGTAGAGGGGGGCTACCCACCCCACTCAAACCCCCTGGATAGGCGGGGCTGCCGCTCCCCTGTGACACCCCCACTGCGCAATCGGAGCAACGAAGGGGGGGCTCCGCCCCCCCTCCAACTCCCCAGTTAACTACGTGGGCTAGTCGTGGAAAGAATATAACACAACCCAACATGGTCAGTGTGCACAAATATTTGATAACCTGTGATGTAGTGCCTAAATTTATTTATGGAATGTACTACTACAAGAAACTATTTTTCTGTAACAATGTAATTTAATTCTGCTAGAGTTGGGTTCTTGTTGATGTAGTAAATAGCATATGGCTTTTTGTCCTGACATTGACCTAGCATAGCTCCAACAACAGTATCAAATGCTTTAGTTACTATATGAAATGGTAACCCCCAATTTGGTCCTCAAAAAATAGGAGCTGCTGATACACACCACTTGAGTTTTGTAAAGGATTTTTCACATTTCCCTATCCAAACAAATTCTACATCTTTAGTAAACAACAAAAATAATGGGGATGTAATCTTTGAAAAAATATTTATAAATATTCTAACATGCCCTGCATGTCCAAAAAAGCTATGTACCTCTTTTTTTGTTTTGGGAGCTGGAAGTTTCACAATTATTTCTATCTTACCAGGGTCTAGCTTTATCCCCTCAGCAAAGATATAATTCTCGAGCACAATTCCTTCATTCATCATCATGCGACATTTCACAGTTCTTAACGAAAGGTTAGTTTTCTCACATCATTCTAATAATTTTTCAAGACCGGCTAGTGGTGATTCTAAATCATCACCATAAGGTGTAAAGTCATCCATGAACACTTCCAAACAATCATTTAGAGAATCTACAAATATTCCCAACACATCCCTCTGGAAGGTTGTTGGTGCATTGTAGAGTCCAAAAGGGAGAACTTTGTACGCAAAAGTTCCCCATGGGTGGGTAAAGGTGGTTTTATCGTGATCCTATGCAACAATCTAAATCTAATTATAGCCATTAAATCTATCTAGGAATGAAAATAATTTCTTCCCAGATAGGGTGTCAAGGACTTGGTCTATGAATGGTAAACGGAAATAGTCCTTTTGAGTGGTTTTATTAAGCTCTCTGTAATCCACATAGATCCTCCACTTGCCATTGTTTTTAGTAATAATAACAAGTGGAGATACCCATTGGCTGTCAGAGATGGGATAAATGAAGTTGGCATTTAGAAGTTTTTGTAGTTCTTCTTTCACTACTTCCTTGAGTGCTTGGTTCGTACGCCGTTGTGGTTGCATAACTAGAGTGCAATCTTCTTTCACAAAGATGTGGCGGGTGCATATATTAGGGTGAATTCCCTTCATGTCTATTTATTCCCATGCAAATTCCTTTTTTTGTTTCTGTAATAGCTATAACAACATCTTGTTCTGTTCGAGAGTTAGGTTAGGATTAATATTTAATATTTTTCCTGGCTCTATTTCAATAGGGTTGCTTTTGAGATCAGGGTAGTTTTTATATGCTCTAAATTCAAATATCCCATGATATCTTCTACCCCTAAATCTTCAATAGAAGTAACAAGAAGAGAGTTACTAACAAAGCCATTAATAATATTATCCTCTATTTCGTTCTTAAAATATTGGGCTTTGCCAAGAGGGAGGAGTGGCTGGGAATAAGCCGATTTAGGTTCAAATTCATCCTGCAAGGGGTTTTCCAAACCCTCACTTGGTTTTTCTTGGGGGTAAAGGCTAACGTTATTCATGGTTTGTCCATATGAAATTTTCATATACCTAGACATGCATCATATAAATGCATCTGAAGTAGCCAACTAAGGCCTTGCTAGAAGCAAGGGATGCCCCCCAGGTTTGATTTGGTTTGTAAAATAAGAAAGTTTGTTGGGTATCTCCAGGAATCCACCATGATCAATATGTCTTCTAACATTCCTTCAAGTTTAACATGTGACCTATTTGCCAATTCTAACACTGTAGGTGTTTGTCTTAGTCTGTGTAATCCTAAAGTAGTGAATACCACCTTGGTCATTACATTGATTTATGCCCCTAAATCAATTAGTGTATTAGAAATGGGCTTGTCATCAATGCAAACAATGACTGTAGGATTCCTTGGATCATTATATTTAGTCAAAAGAGGCTGACCAACCATCAGTTCTAACAATTTCCCCATCACATGGATGGTAAAAGGGTCTTTGGGCTTCCTTCCAGGTTTCTTAACACATAGGTCTCTTACTATCTTTGCATAGATAGGGACATCTTTAATGGCTTGCAGTAAAGGAATTCATATGTGCAAGCTTTTTAACTCCTTGAGAAAATCAAATTCAAGTTGCAAAATCATCTGAGTTTCAGCTAGTCTTTGTGGATACAGGGGATCCTTAGTTACCACAACATTTGGATTGGTTGTTATAGGGGTATTATCTTTATTCAAATTGGTTGTTATAGCTGTAAAAACCTCTTCAAGGTCCATAGTATCTTCTCTGGGTGATTCACATTCCTCTTCAATAATAATGGGGGAAGTTTTTGGATTTACTACTTTCCCTGATCAAATATGAATTTCATTACATTCAACAATAGTAATGTAGTAAGTCTAGAAAGAAGTGGGGGCCTCTAAGTTCTAGGTTGCCTTATTATTTGGGTTAGGGTTAGACTATACAGGTAATTAGGTTTGTATTGGAGGATTAGAAGTGCGTGTTGAGAGAGGTGTTAGTTACAATTGTTGTTGCATCGGTAGTGTAGGAGGGGCTGGACCTAAGGAATTTCCTCTCCAATTATAAGGCCATGAATATGGTTGAGATGAAGGGTATTGGAAATGTGGAGAGTGAGACCATTGGTTCCATGGTGAAGGAAATTGAGTTGGAGGAGGAAAGGAATATTGCCATGGAAATTTTTGAGCATTATATGCATTATTCCATGGATTAAAAGAAAAATATTGAGACATACCTGATGGTCATGGCTACCAAGGCTTCTCAGGCCCAATAAAGTAGGAGGACTGGACTTCCTCACTTGATTCCTTGAGCACTACTTTCAGTCTGGGAAGCTCTAGACAATAGCCTGTAGAATGCTCCAGATCACAAATACTACACAAGTTGATTCTATTGACTCTACATTCCTTCAAGGAATGTTTCTCTTTAAATTTTGGGTAGAACACAACCAAAGCTTTATTGAATTCATCCTATGCCTTTTTCACTTGTGTTGTTTTTAATTGGGCAGATAAGGTACTCAGGTGATCAACCTTAAGATTTTCGAATAGATTTCCAATCTCAACTCCGGTCACACCTCCATTTGCAGATTTTTGTATTCTAGTGGAGGCATCCCGTGCCATACTTATCCCTCATGGCAATCCTCTCGAGAATCTTAAGGAGAATTTTATTATCTCTTTGAATAATTTGTGAGATATATCTCTTTTTCCCATTAGGTTCAATATATCAAGGCAGTCATCTCTCATTTCCTGTATGAATATAAATTTCAAGATTTCTGGATCTAGATCACTATGTTTAGATATTTATAGATTATGGTGGAATCATTCCACATAATCTTCCTGTTTTTATTCTTCCTTCTGTGTCACTCTAAATATTTCTTCCCTCAAGTCCCTGGTCTGACAATAGTCCTGATATTTTGACAGAAATGTGCTTTTCATGTCTCCCCATGTCTAAATAGTAGTAGAACCTAGACCCATGAACCATCTTAATGTTTCTCCTTTCAGAGTATCAGGGAACAACTTCATCTTCTGAGCATCTGAAGTATAATCATAGCTCTTGCATAGAACATCAAATTCAAACAAAAAGGTATCAGGATCTTCTACAGTCAATCATTGAAAATATGGAAGGGCTAATATGGGGATGTTTTTCATGGGAACTTCACCCCTTATATCACTTATTGGAAATTAAAAAGTGGTAATGGTGGCATTTGTCCTATCATTGTTATTGTTATTAGTGTCTCCCATTGTGGATTCTCCTAATTCTTGTTTTGGTGTGTCTCTTCCCAAATATTGTTCGGGTGAATGTTTTGTGGATGAAGATTCTTGTGATGATTGTTTAGGTTTCTTCGAGGTTGGTTGTTTTACTGCAATGCCTGAATCTGGGTATTGACAAGTAAAATAATGTTTTTCTGATTGTGGATCTTGGTGCTTCCCACTGGTTTCCCCTTGGCCTTCTAATCCAAAATACTGGCCACTAGTCTCTCCTTGTTGTTCTTGAATTGAATCTATAGTTTTGGGAGTATGTAGGTTAGTTTGAGGACAATGGGGTCCTAATACAGAGGGACCAGATACTTCTGATCTTGATATGGGAGTAATAGACATACATGTTTTTCTTGTATTCTTCTGCAAAGTTGACTTCTCTCTCTCTGCTTTTGAGATTAATTCCTGAATAAATGTTTTCCTCCCTAAATATGTATTTTTATTGTTCCTTTTATGACCTATTTTTCCTGTATATTAATTAGAGTTTCTATGTTTCATTTCTTCTTTATTCATGCACCCTACACATGGAACCTATGTGTAATTATTTCACAGTCGTCTTGATCCCGCTCAGGTATATTAGAGTGATGTGCAGGTTCTTACCGCCGAATGTTTGTAAAACTGAGGACACTTCTAAGAGGAAATTTCAAAAAATTTTACACACCCTAAGTTCTAATGATCATAGTGGCAAGCCTGCTCATTTATGTTAGAGCAATGCATAGGTTCTTACCTCTCATCTTACTACCCAACACCTATGCACTTAGAAACACTACACTAACAAGAAACACACTGGCTGTCTGTATCGTCAATTGCTTTCCCAGACAATGACGACAAAATGTTTGGTCTATTTTATCATGCTAAAAAATAGCTGAATCACAAACATTAATTTTCAGCCAGGGTAGGTCTTTTATTTCAAAGGAGTCAACACTGTTTGTGTTGATACATGTTCAACGAGGTAACAAAAATATGTTGTTGAAAGCATATGAAGACTTATGAAAACACTCTTGCAAAAACGAAATTCATACTTGCACAAATCGAAAAACGCACTGCATAATTGAAATTCATTTAGTAAGGAATAAATTCGCACTTCATAAGTTCAAAAAAATAAAAAGGAATGCCATATAATTATTGATTACCTTACAACAATAATCTAAAACAACATACCATAAATCTGAAAACAGAAATGCATCTGTTCCACAATATATGCAACAATAGTATAAAAAGGATATACACATCTAAGAAAATATATACACTACTAATATTTCAATCCCTGCTAAAGAGGCGGGCCCTTCCTCCCTAGCAAGGTGCAAGAATGGAATGGGACTACTTAAGAATTCAACATAATAATAATAAAATCATCACCAACTACTTGTTGTATTAAAATGGATGAAGGTTATAAGATAAAAATATCGGTGTTGTTTCAAAAAATTCCATCCCCTTCTTAGAGGGATGGGCCTCCTTATAAAGTCTTATAGAGAGCCCCGAAATCAAGAAATGAATCAATCATGAGAATCTCATGATTCTCATGCTAATTGTTTTAACAGAAATGAAATAAAATAGAAATTGTTACATCTAGTTTCCAATTAAGGATCCATTATAGTTACACCACTTTTCATAACTATAACTACACAGACCAAAATCCTTGATAATTATAGCATCACCTGAAATAAAAACATCGAGGAGACATCTTCTAAAATTTCCCTAGTTAGTCATTTCAAAAATACATCTTTCTTTCAATACTGAACAAAAATGGCATAATAATATGTCATAGAAAATTTTTTTTTTTCAACCAAGGAGAGTGTAATTGTGTCAAGGGATTGATAGATTCAGTGGAGAGAAATAGCCAAAAGTAGGGAGAAAGGTGCCTGAAATACCCATAAATATTGCACCCAACAATTTCTTCAGACGTTCTATTGGATTCAATCATCACTTGTAATTTGGAAAAAGTAGATACTAGGATCCTGCCTTCAGTGACCACGAAAATGGATTTTTTGGGGTTTAAATAAATCACATACTTCCTGCATCTATTGAAGATTTATTTCAATATCCACAAATGGTCATCCCTTTTCTTGGAATAAATTGCCACATCATTGAGATACATGACTATTGTTTAATTAATGAGTCTTTTGAATGTTATGTCCATTTCTCTTTGGAAGGTGACATATACATTAATAATGTTGAATTCTATATTTCTATACACATACCTTCCCAACTTTGTTCTAAATGCAGTTTGGAGATGATAAGGGTGAGACACTAAAATTTGATTATATCCTGAGGAACCACCCAATAGAGAGATAATTTTGGACCCAACCATAGATTGAAGGATCTACTCCAAGGTGGGACCAGATAATTATATTTAGTCAAATGTCTATTGAGGTTCTTGAATTCCACACATAATTAAATATCACGAATATTTTTCTTGACTGGAACTAGATTAGTGAGCCATTCCTTGTGCCTAACAAGGAAGACAATTTTCATAGCCAAATCTTATTTAATTCTTTCTTAACCATTGGCTCTAGGGAAGGGTGCATTTTCCACAAGTTATATTAAACTTATTTAGCACCTTCCTTCATAGGTATGACATGTTGAATAATATTTATATCAAATGGTTTTAAATTATCATAGGTCCGTGCAAAAATATCATCATATTCTTTGAATAGTCGAATGAATATTGATATCTCAATAAGAGTACAAACTATTCCTATGTTTACATTCCCTCGACACTCTTTGGTCCCTAAATTTACAACTTCATGTTGCATGGCGGGGTTATTTGTCTTACAACAAGTCACCTTCGTGAATTTATCTTGGAGGTCATAAAAAAGTTATAATCTAGCCACTGTTCTTGGAATCAATTTTTTTGACATTTTCTCTGAACCGGATGATAGCTTTTGTGTAGATCCATCATGTTCTTCTTCATCAATGATTGAATATTTGAAGGTTCCCTCCATATGGAGGAAATTCAATATATGATCATCATCATCAAAAACTTCCCAACTCATTGTATTATCAGGGGATGTGTGCTTGTAGATTAATTCAACATAGAAAATGTTAGTGAAGAAAATTTCAAAAAGAATTATTCTAGAGGCAACATTAGCCAAAAAGTCGACATAAGAATTTTTGAAATGGGGAATGGAACAGATATTGAATGTAGAGAAATGACTAGTTAGGATCAATGCCACATGCTGGTAATTCTTTAAATGACTCGAAATAATATGAACTGAATTATGTACCTATTTATCCATAATATTAGAATCACCAAATACCTTCAAAATGTTACATCTAGTTCCACTTCTTTTTTTACTCCTTGTATCAAGGCCTCATATTCAACAATGTTGTTTTTTCACTCAGACTCCAATATACAAATGATAAGAATTTTATTACTGTTAAGATCTTTGAGAATGAAACCAAAACATGCACCCTCCTTATATTTGGAGTAATTGTAGAATAAGGACTATAAATCAACATCTAATTTTACATAAACAACATTTGAATATGGTTTGATACAGTATGCACTTAAAAGCTAAGAAAAATCAACTATTTTCCACTACCTTGGTGAATCTGCATATAGGGAAAAATATGCCTAAAATTATCTGAAAAATGTATCCACACAAAAATTTCCAAGTATGGTGTTTCTAAACAATATAGGCTCATTCGAAGCTTCCAGATCAGTCACCACATGTTTCATATACCTCTCTTGGTCTACTTGTATTTTATTCACTTAACCCTTATAAGGAAGCCACATATGAGACTAGTCAGTAGAAAAATATTGATTCAATTTTGATGACTAGTCCCAACTAAGTAGCGGACTGTTGGGCATTGATTTTGTCATATTTTCCGCTCATTAAAACTACCATTTTAAACCATTTTCCCACACTACCATTTTCCCGCTTTCCATCATATAGCCTTCATTTTAGCCTAAATACATCATTGTGGTTAATACATCTAGTTTATAATTTTTTAGTTATTAAAGAAATTTTTTATAAAGGTTTTACTGATGATGGTTTATGAAGTATGATTAGTGTTGGACCTATATTTTGACATGTTGGTTATCCACTTTTTTCTCTATGATTACTTATACCCATTTCCTACCATTATCACCTTCAATATTTACATATTTGGATTAATACCATAATCTTGAAAATGATAAGCTCATGTACCAGATGAAGAGTTCTTGTTTACACAAGTTCTTACTAACAAAGAACATTTCTGGATCACATGCCAACGTTTATCATGTTTCTAGGCATCTTGGCACAAATCAACCACTTGGATATTAAATCTCAAGTGTCAACATGATTCTACACATCTCATAATGCACCTATCTCGCACATGTAGCTTTTTAGAATGTGATTTAACCTACAACCAAAATAAGCAACATTTTCAAATTGTCAACTTCCACCTCAATTTATGTGTAACTGAACATGAACCTTGAAATTGTGAGACATGAGTTTTGTTTCCAACATAGAGAATCAAGTATCACATAGATGGTTTCTCAAAATTCAAAGCAAATTGGGAGTTATCCTTAGATCTTCAAAGCCAATCTGCCCAAATTGCATTATTTACCCATATTTGTAAAAAACCAAAATTATCTATTTTCCAGATTGCAAATTATTTATCTAAGTGTTGGCTTGAGGGGGCCTGACCCAAGTTCGGAGTTAATTAGCCAAACAAATCCCTACACTACTGGCCTTTTGGCATCATCTCGCGGAGCACAGATTGAAGTTTCACCTGAATCAGTATGGGGGGATGTTAGAACCAAGTTTCTGCACCGTGGAGATGTCTGAGGGGTCGATTTAGTCCAATTGTGCTTACCTTCATGTAGGTCTCTTCCCACACTTTCCTGACCTAGAAGACCTTTGCGATCTGTTAGGATCACTTTTCGCGCTCCCCTAACCAGGGGCTCAGATGCTTTTGCGCTGCTAGCACAACAATCTGCGCTATTTCCCCAAGTTACACCACGTTTCTTACTTACCTTCTTACAATTGTTAGTTAAATACACATAAACAGATACCTTATCTCGCATTTACTTAATCAACACAATCAGATATGTTCATGCACCATATAAACACAAATATAATTTATGCTCAATACATTCAATGTAGAAAACAGTAAATAAATACATAGGAATGGTATAAAACTTCTCTTTATTAATGCTTCAACAATTACAGACTCAACCTGCCCTGCGCACTCAACTGCAAGGGTTCGCGCACTCAGCTGTAGACTACTATGCCTCTATGCACTCAGCTGCAGAGCCTTCTCCTAGTCTACGACCCAAAGACTCGACTCTAAACTTCATACGAGACTCAATTCTTCATCATTCCTTCATTTTGTTCTCCTCCTTGTTACAACTTAGAGCCTCGCTCTATTTATACAATCCCATGGTCCACGGAGCATGGGTAGATCTCTAAAGCTGACATTACATTACAAAATTGAGGGTGGATGACCCTATGACTCATTTAGAACTTTGCACTCTGCGCCCACAAAATGCGGAATCTTTACATCGGATTTACAACTTTTAACCAAAAACTGGGCTTTAAGCCCTAAAACTTCCCTTGGGGGATCCCATGCCCAATAGGCCTCCAACACAAACATCGTGACTTGCCCTTGAGTCACTCTTTCAGTGTGGAGATCTTCATGTGGAGACCTCCCAATTCTGTCTGGACTGCTGAAAAATTGGCAGCGCACTGAGCAACTTCTTGCTGTACTTCCTAGACGCGCTGTTCAGATATTGTTGTAGCTGAATTGTAGCTGAATTGCTTGCATCTACATGAGCCTGGCTTCAATCAAGGTTGTAATGATGAACACCTCATCGATCCATGGTTGTACGCATGCCTTCAAGATAGCTTCCTTATGTCGTGCAATGTCTACCTACTCCTTGAGTGTTTTTTCCTGCTGCATCCGCTGGAGCCTCTGTGTAAGGGCCACCGTCTAAGTGATCCCTTTCATTTCATTGTAATATTGCTATAGTTCATGCACCTCTGTTTCTAAGCGCTGTATGTTCGAGTCCTCCTGTAGAGTGGTGAGGACCTTGAACAACTTTTCAAATAGTTTGGTGCAGTCCTTCACTGCACTGCCGATCTCTGCTATTCCTGTTGTAATGTTGCTAGCACATTGTTCCTTCACCTCAGGCGGAGTTGAAGTTTGCGCTTTCAATTGGAGCTCAACTATCTGAAGGTTCAACTCCAGTTGAACCTTAGCCATTTCTTCTTTTGCCTCGTGTACCCTTCCTGCTAGTCTCTGGATGTGCGCCTCTACTGGGATGGAAAAATCAGGGACCATCTAGCAGGCTTCCTCAACCACCTGCAATAGTTATCTGTTATATGTCATGATCTCATCGCACTGTAGGCTCAATTTTTCAATATTAGTCCTGCTCATCACCTAGAGCGCACGACCCTCCCTGGCCCACAGTTCTATAGTCATTCCATCCTGCAAAACATAAAACATCTCCCGAGGGAGCGCAACCATGTTTATCCCAACTCACTTGAATGCGCTAACCATACGCCTGTCGGCCTCATTTTCGGCATCCAGTGCACCCTCTACTAGCACTATGGTGTTGGTCATGTAGGTGCACAACATTTCCTCAGCCACGATCATGCCTACTACGAGGCTGGTTGATAGAGTACCAACTTGAGGAGTGCGCACCTGCAGCTCCTGTATCTATGCCCGAAGGGCCCCCAACACTATCTCATTTTCCTCCGCAAACTATTGGAGGGCCTCTGCAGTGATTTCCCACACCATCTCCCCTATGTCAAGGAGACCCCCCTTAGTGAGGGTGATCGGGTTGAAAAAAGTCTTGGAGGCTTTCCACTTCTTTTGTGGCCCCACCTGCTCTCTCGGGTGTTGTCGCTTTAGTTGTGTGGACGCTGTCTATGGGTCCGCACCACCTTCCTTTGGATCTATCTCCTATGCAGGAAAAGGCAACTTTTCTCTCTCACGGTCCTTCTCTACTGCCCTCTGCTACTCTTCTACAACCTTCGCAACATCCTGCGCCTCCTGCACCTTCACTGTTGTCGCTTCGTTCCTTATCTTCTCGGCTAACTGCACCATTCGCAGTTTTGCCTCCTCCTTTTTGTTGTGTGCAGTAGACTTCTTTGATTCCACCATGGAGCTGGCTGGAGTGCGCCACTCTAGCAGCCACAACTCAAGCACGATGAATATGACATCATCCGTGGCTAGGTAGGGTAGCTCATTCCATTTCTTCATGGGGTCCTTGCGCGCCCTGATATATATATATATATATAGACAGTGGGTGACAACCGCGACTTCTAGTTAATCCCCATTCTGATGTTCATCTCCATGAGAACCTAGAATATCTTGCTGTCTCTGATCCTCCATGCATATTTAGTTGCTCACAACGAAGCGTACTTTGCTGCCTCTAAAAGATCCTTAGCAATCGTTGGGAACTAGCTGTCTTCTGGCAATTCCCAAGCCACCAGCACTATGGACAACATAAGCCATGCATAGTGGAAAGTCTTCCCCTATTCCTGTGGCTCGCGGCAGTTTTCCAGGAACTCCCTGCACAAGTAATCCATCTAGTTAAACTGGACCCCCTCTGTGCACTACATGGCAAGTGCAACCACCGGCGCAGGCACCTCATCTGCGTTGCACTTCCACATAACTTTCCCTGCCAATATCTACGTCACGAATTTGACTGCAATGTTATTGATATTGGAGATCGCGTACCCTCTATTTTTCTTCTCCAGCTTGAACTTTTTCTTCATGGCCTCTGCGATGGCCAAATCATCACTTTTACCATCAGATATGTTGATTGGATCCTCCCCTTTGCAAGGGAGCCAGGTAATTATATGAATTATATGATCCATGATGGGGATGGGATCCTCCAGCCAAAAGCACCCATCATGCACTAGGAAGAGCAGCTACCTGATGACAAAGATAGTCACTGTGGCGCGATGGTAATGCGGCACCCAAAGCAAGTTTAACAACTCCTGCACGGCCTCTTCAGCAGTCATCTCTCTGATATCCATGGCTTCTTCAGACGCTGCCATATTTCTATTCCACAAATCTCTGAACAACTCAAGCAAGTGCTCAAACAATGCCTTCGACTTCAAAAGATCAAACAGATCTGGGTTCATAGAACTCTGGGTGAGCAACAACTCAATTCTCAAATGGCTAAGTGTTGTTTGTTTGGAAGCCTTTGCAATTTATAGTTCCTTTTGAATTCGAATTCGACCGTTCCCCCCAAATATGGTCCATTAATGCTTCCTTGGCGGCAAATTTTCCCAAATCTAGCCCATAAAGTTCACCTTAAATGCCTGCCGCCTGCTCCATTTGGTCTCAAACCAAGCATCACAACATGAATAGTGACTATAATGGTCACTTTCCAGCCAACCCGCATGGCAGCGCAACTACCCTTATGCTATTGCAGACCCTGTGACACCTCGCTACTGCGCACAGTCTTGACATTATGCAGCTCTCGGGTAGAGTATTTTATAGTCCTGTGCCTCATTTCAGCTACCGGGAGCACTAAGACTATCATTTCTATGGGTAATCAGCTGGTCAGGCCACCTATATACAGGTTCATCCAACTACCATTTACTATTCCTGGGAAGAGTTCACCATTTAACTTCTCAAACTACACCACGCCACCACTTATGATTTCCTTAATAACATATGGTCCCATCCCATGCAACAAACTGAGACACTCTCGATGGTGGTCCCTAAGTCTGTCAATGTAATTGAGCTCATCCTGCTCTATTACTATGGTCATTCTATCAAGAAAGTCCTTTATTCCTTCCTCAAGCTTCTTGACTTTCGCTTCTGCCATCGCATTTTTCTCTCTCAACCGAACTCTTTCATTCATGAGTTCTTGGAGCCTAAGATCACCCAGTTGGATCTCTTCATCGAGTCCCAACCATTCATCTTCAAGCTCTTCCAACGGTGCGAGCCCTTCTTCCAGGGCTCCGCAGTCCATTACCCCTACAAGCACCACTATGCATGGACTAGACATGATAGGCTCCATAGGTATTACGGCTTCTACTCCATTGACCAACTGAAAAGGCGTTTGTCTGGGTACGTGCAGGTCCAATCACTTCACTGCAAATTACATACCTTGTCAAATGCTTCCATGTGGATAACCTTCTGCACAATTGTGCTTCCCACATACTCTCTGTCCAACCTTAAGAGCCAACTGCACATCTGCCCTCCCAACACATGCTTACTGACCATACTTCTTAGTGCGGAGTTCATGTGCATTCGCATAGGTGGTTTTCCATATGCCTGCACCCACTTGGCCAGAAGTGTGCGCGGACCATCGTGCCCATTATATTTATCTTCCCATTGCACTCTAGGATTCCCAAACCATGTGTCCATCATTCTCCTGCATTCACGCCAGTCCTCAAATGTTGGCTTGTATGGGCCTAACCTAGGTTCAGAGGTGATTTAGCCAAACAAATCCTAGTACCACTCGCCCTTTTTGCAATAGTATGAGGAGTGCAGACTGAGGTCTCACCCGAAGTAGTATGGGAGGGTTCTAGAACCTAGTTTCCGCACTTCCAGTTAATCCCCATTCTAATGTTCATCTCCATGAGAACCTAGAATATCTTGCTGTCTCCGATCCTCTATGCATATTTAGTTGCTGACAACAAAGCGTACTTCACTGCCTCTAGAAGATCCTTAGCAATCGTTGGCAAATGGTTGTCTTCGGGCAATTCCCAAGCCACCAACACTATGGACAACAGATGCCATGCATAGTGGAAAGTCTTCCCCTGTTCCTGTGGTTCACGACAGTTTTCCAGGAACTCCCTGCACAAGTAATCCATCTAGTTAAACTGGACACCCTCTGCCCACTACATGGCAAGTGCAACCACCGGTGCATGCACCTCATCCGCGCTGCACTTCCACATAACTTTCCCTGCCAATATCTACGTCACGAATTTGACTGCAACGTTATTGATATTGGAGATCGCGTACCCTCTATTTTTCTTCCCCAGCTTGAACTTTTTCTTCATGGCCTCTGCGATGGCCAAATCATCACTTTTACCCTCAGATATTTTCATTGGATCCTCCCCTTTGCAAGGGAGCCAAGTAATTATATGAATTAGATGATCCATGATGGGGATGGTATCCTCCAGCCAAAAGCACCCATCATGCACCAGGAAGAGCAGCTACCTGATGACAAAGATAGTCACTGGGGCGCGATGGTAATGCGACACCCAAAGCAAGTTTAACAACCCTTCTTTCTCTACTCCTCACAACCACTTGTGTGGATCCAATTCTATGACTCTTGTCACTGTACTTTTCTTTGACTACATTAGTTGCGCAGTTCCCAAATGTGCGAATTTCTCATGGTCTGCGAGATCCCAGTCTTCAAATTTTAGAACCGGCACCTGTCCCAGGTGCGCTCCATAAAAAATGATATCATTGGGTAGTAGTGGAGTCTGCAGAGAGCTCTTGCTCTCATATAGGTCCTTGGGCACCCGTGCTTTCCCCTTCCGTGGAGGAACATACGCGGGAAACCTGGTCAAAGGGTCCACACCTTGGGTTTCTTCCTCCATTTCTTCATCCTCCTCCTCTTCCACCATGATTTCCTCAAGGCTTTCCTCCTCCTCATTAGCTTCCAAATTGATCCCCTTCCCCTTTTCTTCCATGGTAGGTTTAGTTTGCAGTGGGTTTCTAGGGGACACACACACCGGTACCATAGGCTACTTATCTTTCTTGGGTCTCGGTGTGTGTGGTGATCTAGGGATTTCTGTGCCTATCCTAGTGCTTTATGGGGCATCTCCTATCATCATGGCCTGCACGGCCTCTTTAGCAGTCATCTCTCTGATATCCATGGATTCCTCAGACGCTGCCATATTTATGTTCCACAAATCTCTGAATGGCTCAAGCAAGTGCTCAAACAATGCCTTCGACTTCAAAAGATCAAACAGATCTAGGTTCATAGATCTCTGGGTGAGCAACAACTCAATTCTCAAATGGCTAAGTGTTGTTTGTTTGGAAGCCCTTTGCAATTTATAGTTCCTTTTGAATTCGAATTCGATTGTTCCCCCCAAATATGGTCCATTAATGCTCCCTTGGCGGTAGATTTTCCCAAATCTAGCCCATAAAGTTCACCTTAAATGCTTGCCGCCTACTCCATTTGGTCTCAAACCAAGCATCACAACATGAATAGTGACTATAACGGTCACTTTCCAGCCAACCTGCATGGCAGCGCAACTACCCTTATGCTATCGCAGACCCTATGACACCTCGCTACTGCGCACAGTCTTGACATCGTGCAACTCTTGGGTAGAGTATTTTATAGTCCTGCGCCTCCTTTCAGCTACTCGGAGCACTAAGACTATCGTTTCTATGGCTAATTAGCTGGTCAGGCCACCTATATACAGCTTCATCTAACTACCATTTACTATTCCTAGGAAGAGTTCACCATTTAATTTCTCAAACTACACCGCGCCACCACCTATGATTTCCTTAATAACATATGGTCCCATCCCATGCAGCAAACTGAGACACTCTCGATGGTGGTCCCTAAGTCTGTCAATGTAATTGAGCTCATCCTGCTCTATTACTATGGTCATTCTATCAAGAAAGTCCTTTATTCCTTCCTCAAGCTTCCCTACTTTTGCTTCTTCCATGGCGTTTTTCTCTCTCAACCAAACTCTTTCATTCATGAGTTCTTCGAGCCTAAGATCACCCTGCTGGATCCCTTCATCGAGTCCCAACCATTCATCTTCAAGCTCTTCCAACGGTGTGAGCCCTTCTTCCAGGGCTCTGCAGTCCATTACCCCTGCAAGTGCCACTATGCATGGACTAAACATGATAAGCTCCATAGGTATTACAGCTTCTACTCCATTGACCAACTGAAAAGGCATCTGTCTGGGTACGTGCAAGTCCAATCACTTCACTGCAAATTACATACCTTGTCAAATGCTTCCAGGTGGATAACCTTCTGCACAATTGTGCTTCCCACATACTGTCTTTCCAACCTTAAGAGCCAACTGCACATCTACCCTCCCAACACATGCTTACTGACCATACTTCTTAGTGCGGAGTTCATGTGCATTCGCATAGGTGGTTTTCTATATGCCTGCACCCACCTGTCCAGAAGTGTGTGCGGACCATCATGCCCATTATATTTATCTTCCCATCGCACTCTAGGATTCCCAAACCGTGTGTGCATCATTCTCCTGCATTCACGCCAGTCCTCAAATGTTGGCTTGTATGGGCCTAACCTATGTTCAGAGGTTATTTAGCCAAACAAATCCTAGTACCACTTGCCCTTTTTGCAACAGTATGAGGAGTGCAGACTGAGGTCTCACCCGAAGTAGTATGGGGAGGGTTCTAGAACCTAGTTTCCGCACTTCCAGTTAATCCCCATTCTGATGTTCATCTCCATGAGAACCTAGAATATCTTGATGTCTCTGATCCTCTATGCATATTTAGTTGCCCACAACGAAGCATACTTCACTGCCTCTAGAAGATCCTTAGCAATTGTTGGGAACTGGCTGTCTTCGGGCAATTCCCAAGCCACCTGCACTATGGACAACAGAAGCCATGCATAGTGGAAAGTCTTCCCCTGTTCCTGTGGCTCGCAGCAGTTTTCCAAGAACTCCCTGCACAAGTAATCCATCTAGTTAAACTGGACCCCCTCTGCCCACTACATGGCAAGTGCAACCACCGGCGTAGGAACCTCATCCGCGCTGCACTTCCACATAACTTTCCCTGCCAATATCCACGTCACGAATTTGACTGCAACGTTATTGATATTGGAGATCGCGTACCCTCTATTTTTCTTCTCCAGCTTGAACTTTTTCTTCATGGCCTCTACGATGGCCAAATCATCACTTTTACCCTCAGATATGTTCATTGGATCCTCCCCTTTGCAAGGGAGCCAAGTAATTATATGAATTAGATGATCCATGATGGGGATGGGTTCCTCCAGCCAAAAGCACCCATCATGCACCAGGAAGAGAAGCTACCTAATGACAAAGATAGTCACTGGGGCACGATGGTAATGCGGCACCCAAAGCAAGTTTAACAACCCTGCTTTCTCTACTCCTCACAACCACTTGTGTGGATCCAATTCTATGACTCTTGTCACTCTACTTTTCTTCGACTACATTAGTTGCGCAGTTCCCAAATGTGCGAATTTCTCGTGGTTTGCAAGATCTGAGTCTTCAAATTTTAGAACCGGCACCTGTCCCAAGTGCGTTCCATAAAAAATGATATCATTGGGTAGCAGTGGAGTCTGCAGAGATCTCTTGCTCTCGTATAGGTCCTTGGGCACCCGTGATTTCTCCTTCCGCAGAGGAACATACGCGAGAAACCTGGTCAGAGGGTCCACACCCTGGGTTTCTTCCTCCATTTCTTCATCTTCCTCCTCTTCCACCATGATTTCCTCAAGGCCTTCCTCCTCCTCATCAGCTTCCAAATTGATCCCCTTCCCCTTTTCTTCCATGGTAGGTTTAGTTTGCAGTGGGTTTCTAGGGGACACACGCACCGGTACCATAGGCTGCTTATCTTTCTTGGGTCTCGGTGTGTGCAACGATCTAGGGATTTCTGTGCCTATCCCAGTGCTTTATGGGGCATCCCCTATCATCATGGCCTACACGACCTCTTCAGTAGTCATCTCTCTGATATCCATGGCTTCTTCAGACGCTGCCATATTTCTGTTCCACAAATCTCTGAACGGCTCAAGAAAGTGCTCAAACAATGCCTTCGACTTCAAAAGATCAAACAGATCTGGGTTCATAGATCTCTGGGTAAGCAACAAATCAATTCTCAAATGGCTAAGTGTTGTTTGTTTGGAAGCCCTTTGCAATTTATAGTTCCTTTTGAATTCGAATTCGACCGTTCCCCCCAAATATGGTCCATTAATTCTTCCTTGGCGGCAGATTTTCCCAAATCTAGCCCATAAAGTTCACCTTAAATGCCTGCCGCCTGCTCCATTTGATCTCAAACCAAGCATCACAACATGAATAGTGACTATAACGGTCACTTTCCAGGCAACCCGCATGGCAGCGCAACTACCCTTACACTATCGCAAACCCTGTGACACCCCGTTGCGCCCTGTGACACCTCGCTACTGTGCATAGTCTTGACATCATGCAGCTCTCAGGTAGAGTATTTTATAGTCCTGCGCCTCCTTTCAGCTACCCAGAGCACTAAGACTATCATTTCTATGGCTAATCAGCTGGTCAGGCCACCTATATACAGCTTCATCTGACTACCATTTACTATTCCTAGGAAGAGTTCACCATTTAACTTCTCAAACTACACCGCGCCACCACCTATGATTTCGTTAATAACATATGGTCCCATCCCATGCAGCAAAATGAGACACACTCGATGGTGGTCCCTAAGTCTGTCGATGTAATTGAGCTCATCCTGCTCTATTACTATGGTCATTCTATCAAGAAATTCCTTTATTCCTTCCTCAAGCTTCTTGATTTTCGCTTTTGCCATGGCGTTTGTCTCTCTCAATCGAACTCTTTCATTCATGAGTTCTTGGAGCCTAAGATCACCTTGCTGGATCTCTTCATCGAGTCCCAACCATTCATCTTCAAGCTCTTCTAATGGTGCGAGCCCTTCTTCCAGGGCTCCGCAGTCCATTACCCCTGCAAGCACCACTATGCATGGACTAGACATGATAGGCTCCATAGGTATTACGGCTTCTACTCCATTGACCAACTGAAAAGGCGTCTGTCTGGGTACGTGCAGGTCTAATTACTTCACTGCAAATTACATACCTTGTCAAATGCTTCCAGGTGGATAACCTTCTGCACAATTGTGCTTCCCACATACTGTCTGTCCAACCTTAAGAGCCAACTGCACATCTGCCCTCCCAACACATGCTTACTGACCATACTTCTTAGTGCGGAGTTCATGTGCATTCGCATAGGTGGTTTTCCATATGCCTGCACCCACCTGGCTAGAAGTGTGTGCGGACCATCGTTCCCATTATATTTATCTTCCCATCGCACTCTAGGATTCCCAAACCGTGTGTGCATCATTCTCCTGCATTCACGCCAGTCCTCAAATGTTGGCTTGTATGGGCCTAACCTAGGTTCAGAGGTGATTTAGCCAAACAAATCCTAGTACCACTCGCCCTTTTTTGCAATAGTATGAGGAGCGCAGACTGAGGTCTCACCCGAAGTAGTATGGGAGGGTTCTAGAACCTAGTTTCCGCACCCTGGGGATGTCTGATGATCTTTTGACGGTCTGCGGCTTGACCCTGCACACACGTCGTTACACACATCTATTAGTCCCTCGTAACCTGCAATGCTGCCTTCGCGCAACCCTACTCAGGCGCGATCTGTATTATACCCAAGTTCCTTACTATTTAACCTATTATTACCCGATTACTTAACTTATCTGTGTAAGACTAGTGATAATTAACAGTATATCCAACAATCCTATAAGTGCGCACGATAAACAAAACAGTATAAATGTAAAGAATGCAATGCACAAGAAGATGCATAGAAATTGGAATCAACTTCTCTTTATTATTCTTCACTCAAGGTTACAGACTTGACACTACCCTGTGCACTCAGCTACAGACTCTACTAGGCCTCTGTGCACTCAGTCGCAGAACCTCTTCCTACTGCGATGACCCAATACACTTAGACTCTTACTCTATGATCTATCTCTAATTCACTCATCCACTAGCTATCTTTACAACTTAGACCCTTGCTCTATTTATACAATCCCATGGTCCAAGGACCATGGGTAGTCCGGTAGGATATTACATGACATTACAAAACTTAGGTCAGACAACCCTATGACTCAACCTATACTTTGCACTCCGCGCCCACAATTCGCGGAGTTTTACAATACATCTAACCAAAAATTAGGCTTTGAGCCCCAAAACATGTAGTGGGGGGATTCCATGCCCAATAGGCCCCCAACACAATCATCATGACTCATCCCCGAGTCACTTAGTTGGTGCAGCGAACTTGGCACAGAGTCCCTCCAACTGGTTCTGCACTGCTCAGAGGTCCGCATTGCACTGTTATGCAATTTGTTGGACCTACTGCATGTGCTCTTCTGATGCTTCTTTGTGACGATCAAATCCCTGCCTTAGCGCATAGATCCCCTGCATCTGTGCGAGCTTGCCCTTGATATCTACCGTAATGGTGAAGGCCTCGTCAATCCATGGCTGGACGTGCGCTTTGAGAAGTGTCTGTATCTATCTTGCGGCATCCACCTACTCTTTTAGTGCCCTTTCTTGCTGCATCTTTTCTAGCCATTGAGTGAGGATGTTTGTCTATGCAGTTCTCCTTACATTGTCATACTACTCCTTAAGCTTGGGTGCCACTGTTTCCAGGTGCTGTATGTTGAGGTCCTCCTGCAAGGATGTGAGGACACCAAAGGCTTGGTCCAACATACCGGTATAGTCTTGCACTGCCCGTCCAATTTCTTCCAACCCTATTTGGATAGCGTTAACACGCTGCTCTCTAACTTACGAAGGAGAGGAAGGCTGTGCCTTCAGTCGTAGCTCGGTAATCTGGAGATTCAGGTCCAGTTGCACTTGAGTTGTTTCCTTGTGCATGTTTCACACTCCACTTGCCAAATAGTGGATCCGCACCTCTGTTGGCAGGTCTATGGTGATGGACAACTCTGGGACACGTCGACACATTTCATCCACTGTCTGTACTAACTGTTGGTTTTGTGACAACAGTTTGTCACACTGCAGACGGAGCTCTGATGTTATTCCATCCTGCAGTTTGTACAATGTGTCTCGCAGAAGGGCAGCCAAATTAAGGCCAAGTCCCTTGATCATGCCAACTATGGCTCTGTCGATCTCATCTTTGCTGCTAGCACCCCTTCCAATAGCTCTATGGTATTGGCCATCCTTGCATGTAGCATCTACTCTACTGTTGATATGCACACTGCGACGTAGGTGGTTACGGTTCCTCCCTGTGGGGGCCACACCTGTAGTTCCTGGATCTTGCGCCCTTAGGACCCCTAACACAATCTACTGCTCCGACATGGATTCTTTGAGTGATTCCTTGGTGATCTTGTGAATTGTGTCGCCGATGTCATAGAGGCCAGCTTCCGTTAACGTGATCAGGTCAATCGCTAATTTTGAGGACTTTACCTTTTTCCGTGGACCCGATCTCTCTGTGACGCATGACCTTTTAAGTTGGGTGGAATTTGTACCTGGGTCCGCGCCTTCTTCTGCAAGGTCTGTGTCCTCTGCCTTTTGTCTTGTTGACAATTCCTAGCCCTCCTCTTCCTGCATTGTTGTGGCCCCTGTTGTTTATGCTGTTGCTACTACTTCGGCGGCCTTTGCCTACTCCACAACTGCCTGTGCTGCCTCGTGGACTTCCCTTACCTCTATTGCCGCTTTTTCATTGTGCTTCTTCACGTCTAGCTATGTGACATGCAGCTTGGCCTCATCATTTATTTTCTGTGCTACTATCCTATCCAACTCCACCAAATACGGGGCGTGCCACTCAGGAGGCCATGATTCTAACACTGTAAAAATTGCATCATCAGTGGTGATGAAGGGGAGCTTGGTCCACTACTGTGCTAGATCCTTTCGTGCCTTGATGTAAATATTATGCATGTCTTCCTTGAAGTCTTTAAAGCTCCGCAGACTATTGTGCACTATGGGGGATAGGCGGAGTCTCCTATTAATCCACATCCAGATGCTCACCTCCATGAGCACCCAGAAGATCTTCGTATCGCGAAACCGCTTTGCGTCCTTGGTAGCCCAGAGCGATGCATACTTTGCAGCCTCTGGTAAGTCACACTCAATGCTTGGGAACTAGTTGTCCTCTGACAGTTCTCCCACTACCAACAAAATGGACAAGAGCAACCACGCCTAGTGGAAGGTCTTACCCTGCTCTTGTGCTTCCTTGCAGTTGATCAAGAATTCCTCGTAGAGGAACTCAGCCCAATTGAATTGGACACCCTCTGTGCATTTTTTGGCCAATGCAACTATCGGTGTTGGTACTTCATAGCCACGGAATTTTCTCATTACCTTCCTGGCAAGGAGTTGGGTAGCTACGCGCACCCCTTTATCCTTGATACTGCTGATGGCATAACCCCTCTTTTTCTTCTCAAGCCTATATTTATTCTTCATGACTTCCACAAGAGCCAAATTGTCGCTTTTTCCTACTATCATCGTGGGGTCCTTTCCCTTACAGGGAAGCCGAGAAATTCTGTGGATGAGATCCGTTGTGATGGGAATATGCTCCTCCAGCCATAAGTACCCATCATGCACCAGGCAAAGCAGCTACTTGATGACGAAAATAGTGATGGGCGCATGGTGAAAGTGTGGTATCCACAATAGATGAAGCAATCTGGCCTTCTCCACATCATGCAACCATTTTCGTGGCTCTAGTGTTATGACTCTCCCCTCCGTTCTCTGCTTCATAAGGCTCTTCCTCTTTAAGTGTGGGAACTTCTTGCTCTCTGTGAGGTACCAATCTTCAAACTTCACTGTGGGCATGCGGCCTAGGTGCGAGCCCTCAAACATAATTCCATCAGGGAGGAGCGGGGTGTAGAGTGTGTTATTTGTGGCATCCAGATCCTTTGGTAACTTGGTTTTCCCTTTTCACAGAGGGACGTACTCGGGAAATTTCGCTGCAGAGTGCACCGGTTGGATATCCTCTTGCATGTCTTCTGCTTCGTCTACCTAAGAAATGAAAGCTTGTAGGGACTCCTCCTTGTCATCTGACTCAATGGTGACAACTTTTCCCTTTTCTTCCATTGAGAGCTTACTGAATAGTGGATTCCTTGGGGACATGTGGACTGGTCCTGCTACCTACTTATCTTTTTTCGGTCTTAACGTCCGAGGTGATTTTGGGATTTACAGCACAAAATTAGTACCTTCAAGAACACCGTGTACCGTAGGGTTCTACGTGGCCTCATCGGTGATTCCTTCTGCAAAGCCAAAACCTCTCCTAGTAGCCACCATCTTGTTTGAACTGTCTGTGGTCGTTCGCGAACTTTGGGGCTCAAATATCGCTCGACGCTCAACACTTTGTGCTCTAATCAACTGCTCAAATCTCAAGTGAACAAGTGTTGTCTCGTGGCTAGCCCCTAGAGTTTTATAGTGCCTTTTGAATTCAAATTCGACCATTCCCCCCAATTCTGGGCCATCAATGCTTTCTTGGTAGTAGATTGTTCCAAATCTTTCCCTTAATTCGCATCTTAAATACCTGTTGCCTGCTCCATTTGGCCTTAAATCGGACATCCTTTCATGAACAATGACACCAAGGGTCACTTCCGAGCCTACCCGCGCGGCAACGCAACCCCCCATGCGTAGGTGCAAACCTTGTGACATGCTGATTATGTGCACACCTCCCTTATCACGCAGCTCCCAAACAAACTCTTTTAAAATCCCGCATTCTCTTTCAACTGCCTGGAGCATTGAGATTGTGCTTCCTACGACTAGTCAGGTGGTCGCATCACCTGTGTGAGGCTTCAACCTGCCTTCCAGTATATTCTGCAAAAAATCCCCAATTCCCCTCGCGATAGTCAGCATCGTGCGTTCTATCGTATGTAGTGCACTCCCCTATTTGGTGAGATGCAGCCGTAGCCATGGCAACATAGTCATAAATTCTCAGCGAAAGTCTTCTAATTCAGTGGTATGATCATCCACACCTTGCGTTGTCATCCTTGGTTCATCGACAAAACATGCCTGCTTGATCTTGTTTTCTAGCCTCTTGACCTCTGCATCCATTAAAATGCTTTTCTTCCTCAGTCGTACCCGGTCTTTTTCGAATTCATGAAGTCTAAGGTTCCCTCACAGAATGGCTTCCTAAATCCTTATGCGATCGACCTCATGTAGTTGTGTGATTTCATCATCCGGGTCTTCACGCACTGTCACATCTGCGGGAGCTATTACGCACGGATTCCTCTTTACATTCTCTTCAGAAATTACTGTCTCTACCACACCTTTGGAATTGTTTCCGCGGTCAGGGTTTTGCACATGGTCCTATAGGCCCATCGAACCGCTGGTACGTGTAGGTCCCAATCAGTGCGTCTCGTTTAGTGAACCCTATTTAGCATTTCGCACACCCTATTGAATGCTTCTTCGTGGATAATTGGTAGCGTGCGTTGCCTTTCCTACTACCGTGGTTTGTTCCGATTCTCTATTCTGGGAGTGGTGTGCACTTGTGCGGGCTGTACAACCTATGTCCATACCCATTGGGAAAGGTGGGTGTGCAAGTTGTTCTACCCTTGCTGACTGGCTCTCATTCTCAGCTGGGGTTTTTCAAAGCATAGGCACATCATCCTTTTGCATCTACACAAGTCCTCAAAACTTCCTTGATGCATACCCCACCATTGTGCGGGTGTTGTGCACAGTGCCTACTTCAGAGCATCGAACCGCTGCTGTTCTAGTACTGTGCTTTCAAATTTGTTCAGGAATTCATTCACCACTGTTAACCCATCATATGTAGGTAGATCCCTTACCTCTATTGTCATGCAGCATAGTGATCTAACCATCCTGTTGCAATTAAGTGTTGTTACTTCGTGCAGCTAATTCTGCCATCACTCTATCTCTTCGTCTGAATCTGAAGTGCATGAGCTTTCACACTCCCACAAAATCCTTCCATCTGCAGTCGGATTCACCCAATCCTCTTCTCGTGTGGTTATCTTTTAAATACAATTGAGATCACCGTCACTATCATCGTCGCGCACTGGTTCAATGTATCATGCTCCTTTGGCTAGATCTAGCGATACTACTACGCATAGTGACTTTTTCTCAAAGATCATTTTGCACTTTTTTAGATTTATGACTCCATTCATATCGGTGGCCCAGTCTATTCCTACTAGCACGGGATAGGGATTACTATCATCGACAATCTCTATTACTTCAAAATCCACCTGCACACTCTCTCCTTCAATGTCTACTGTTACCCCTTGCAATCTTCCCTTCAGAGATCTTCTGATGGTTCGCCATTCACAACAGAATAGGAGACCACTGTAGCGCAGGTCTGCCCATGCGTTCCCATGTTTTTTTTGGCAATACATTTGCATCCAATTAGAGATCTAGGATTACCTGATTCATTGCATACTTGCTTATTTGCGTAGTCAACCCCATTTGCCTTCCTTTGCGCAATGCATGCTTTCCAAGTTTCTGGACCACACGCGGTTCTCCTGACCCCACACACCTAGTGATAAGTCTCTGTAGTCCTTTTACTGCCTTGCTGTCACATAGGAGTTTCATGCATGTCTCCAGAAAGGTAGTGAGAATTGAAGGATCCATCCCTGGTTCTAGTTGATCCTTACTACCTAAAGTGGAGATCTCCGTGAAGCTCTTCTTAGCTTCCATGAATGTCTCCTTCGTACGTTCTAAATCAAATTTGGTTTCCTTTGTAGGAGCCTTGCGAACCCATGCACTTTCTTCTGACTATTTCCCTTTATCATCTCCAATGGTCATACCACTCCTGAGCATCATGTTTACATTTGGGTCTTCTTTGTGCGGTTCAGACCTCATCATCTGCAAATTTTGAGTCGGAGGGGGCTGAAGTACCCCTTTTTCGTGCAGTCTCACTATCAATGTAGGGTATTCTTCTGCCTCATGATCAAACTAAGTACAATACAAACATGATGTCCTTGTCGGGTTTGTACAATCGCGGGCATATTGTCCTGGCCCTCCGCAATTGTAACAAATTAACTGTCCGCAACCCCTTCCTGGTCCCATTCCACCTCGACCTCGACTGCGCCCCTGAAATCCAGCACACGTCATTCCTACATTTGGGTCGAGGGCTCACGTTTCGGTCTGCACCCTATAGGCAGGAGTCTGATCCATCATTATTTCATGGCTTCTACGGGTGCATTCATCCTGGCCTATCGACCTACAGAAATTACAAAACAATTGTTAGGACGTCTGTGTATACTTCTGCAATAGATGACAATTATTTGTAGTGTTCTTTCCTCCTATCTGATAGATCACGCACCATAATGTACGTGTCATACTTGGTCCTTCCTGTGCCTCAGGTCCTAACACCAGACAGTGGTCCTTATCATGCCCCTGGCCTTTGCATTTTATGCACCACACCTCCTCGCACGCCTCTGGCTGACGTATCCTGTCCTATTTCAAAATCTGCATCTCCAGACACAGATTTTGTAGTTGTGCATGGCTTTTTTGGACTCCTATACTAGGGTCTTGTATAGGGGTCTCATGCAATTTTCATCGCCATCTCCAAAGCCTTGGCCTGGGTGGAAATTTTTTGCTGTGACAACGTTGTCCTTAGGTGCGGTGTTAGTGATGCTACAAACCATGCGCGGTGCTATCCATCTATCAATGTCATGTTGGATTCACAAATCATACCCTTCATCCTTTGATCCAGATCGCAGGGGTTCTCGCCCAGGAGCATCATGATCTCTTTAAACCCGATGATTGATTGTGTTTCTGACTTTGGCCTGCTAAATTACCTGTTCAACGCGGTCTGGATTTTTACAATTCCTGCATTTGGATGGTCATTAGAATGCTTGATGTACCATGTCAATGTGTGATCCTACAACATGCTCACCAGCGTAGCCTTCTTGATATTGTCATCCCTGACTCCTTGTGCTTCCCATACTTCTCTTACCACGAACCAAAATTGGTCTCGGTCTTCATTCCCTCCTCCTCTGAATATCGGTAGTTTGATTACACTCGCCATACTGAACTGTGGTGGTGGTAGAGGTGGGGTGGGTGCAGATGGAGGTGAGGAGGGTGAGATGGGTGGCAGTGTAGGTGGAGGTGGTAAGCGCGGAATTCGCAGCCTTATCAGACTGACCGCGCTTCTCGGAGAAACTTTCGTTAGCTCTTCCTCGCTTTCCCGCAAGGGGGAAATTAAGGGACCGGTTTCTAATTCTTCACTACTTCTGCTTCTATAGATCTTCCCACTTCACGTAGCCCCAAACATTAATTTATTCACATAACCCACCTTTCACACAATAGCATCTTAATCCAAGTGTTCAAAGATTTGATATACTTTCCTCGCGACCCCTTGAGGAACTGTCACTCCTCCTCACTATAGCTGATGGTCGTGTCTACCACAAAGTTAGTGATAAATCCCCCTATAATTCGGTCGAGCCAATGGTCCACAGATCACGCGATCTTATCTCCTGACGCTTTTAGTCTATGCACTAATTCTGGAGTCCACATGATTGGTTTGTTGAGCCTACACCTTCCCTAACGGTCTGCTACCTTTGCGATCCACTCATACAACTCAAAAGGAAAGGATGCAAAGAAAATTTCATGGATTTCCATATAAAAGTAGTGCTCCATCCACTGTTCCTTAGATACTCACAGATTTCTGTTTTCCTGCGTCGCGAACTCATGAATCTTCTTGTCCAACCACTCTTCAATTTATTTCTTTGTTGGATTCCTATGGCACAACATCGGACATCCCTTATGCAGATCTTGGTCCCGACAACAGAACCATTTGTTGGCTTGTATGGGCTTGACCTAGGTTCAGAGGTGATTTAGCCAAACAAACCCTGGGACTAGTGGCCCTTTCGGCAATAGTCCGCAGAGCGCTAACTGAGGTCTCACCCAAAGTAGTATGGGAGGATACTAGAACTAGGTTTCCGCACCTTGGGGATGTCTGATGAGATTCTGGTGGTTCACAGCTTGACCCTGTGTGCACATTGTTATGCGCATCTATTAGTCCCTTGCAACCTGTGATGTTGCCTTCGTACAGCCCTACTCGGGCACGATCTGTATTATACCCAAGTTCCTTACTATTAACCTGCTATTACCTGATTACTTAACTTATCTATGTAAGACTAGTGATAATTAACAGTATATCCAACAATCATATAAGTGCACGCAATAAACAAAACAGTATAAACATAAAGAATGCAATACACAAGTAGATGCACAGAAATTGGAATCAACTTCTCTTTATTATTCTTTGCTCAAGGTTACAGACTCAACACCGACTTGCGCACTCAGCTACAGGGGTCCGCACACTCAGCTGCGGACTCTTCTAGGCCTCTGTGCACTCAGCTGCAGAGCCTCTTCCTACTACTATGACCTAATACACTTAGACTCTTACTCTATGCTCTATCTCTAATTCGCTCATCTGCTGGCTATCTTTACAACTTAGAGCCTTTCTCTATTTATACAATCCCATGGTCGGTAGACCATGGGTAGGTTGACATGAAATTACATCACATTACAAAACTTAGGGTGGACAACCTTATGAATCAACCTATACTTCGCGCTCCGCGCCCACAATTCGTGGAGTTTTACAATACATCTCACCAGAACTTGGGCTTTGAGCCCCAAAACATGTTGTGGGGGGATTCCATGCCCAACATCAAAGCTCCCTTTATGCGTACCCCACCATCTTGCAGGCATAGCGCGTAGTACCCAGTCCAAGGCCTAGAAGCACTGCTTTTCCAACACTTCTTTTTCAAATCTATCCAAGAAGGTATCTACCTCACTTAACCCATCATAAGTAGGTAGGTCTCTTACTTCTGCCGATACGAAGCGCACTGACCTTGTCATCATATTATAATTCAGTGTAGTCACCTCATGTAACTGATTTTTCCATTGCTCTATTTCCTCATCCGAATCCAACATACAGGAGCTCTCGTCTCCCATGCAAGTCGTCCATCCACAGTGGGATTCACCCAGTCCTGGTTTCATGTTGTTATCTTATAGATGCAGTCCAAATCATCATCGCTTTCATAGTCATACACTGACTCTGTATAGCGCGATCCTTCAGTAGGGTCCAAATGTATAATGACGCATAGTGATTTATTCTCAAAAATCATCTTGCACTTCTTCAGATTAATCACCCCGTTCATTTCAGTGGCCCAATCAATTCCTAAGAGTGCTAGGTAGGGATTGTTGTCGTCAATAATATCTATTACTTCAAAGTCTGCCAGCGCGCTTTCTCCCTCAATATCCACAATGAGTCCCTGCAATTGCCCCATGGGTATTATCTTCTACTGGTTCGCCATTCACAGCTGAATAGGAGACCACTGCAGCGTAGGCCTCCCCATGCAGTCCCTTGTCTACTTTGGTAGAACATTTGCATCTGATCCTAAATCCAAAATTACTTGGTCCATCTCATATTCTCCAAATTGCGTGGTCAACCTCATTTCTCTTCCCATTCTTGTCTTATGCTTTCCAATCTTCCAGACTACACGTGGTTCTCCTAACACGGTCCCAGCGCATCTATTAGTGAGTTCCTGTAATCCCTTTACAACTTTACTGTCACGCAGTAACTTCATGCATGTTTCTAGGAATGCCATGATCATAGATGGGTCCATCTCCTTCTCTAGTTTATCCTTGCTTCTTGAAGTGGAGGCATCAACAAAGCTCTTCTTAGTTTCCATGAAGGTTTCTCGAGTGTGCTCCAAATCAAACTCCACTTCTTTCATCAAAGCTTTGTGAACCTAGGTACTATCTTTTGGATGTTTGACCTTATCATCTCCCATCACAATTCCACTTTGGAGCACAATGTTCACATTTGGGTCTTCCTCACGTGGCTCAGACCTCATCATCTACAGGTTTTGAGTCGGGGGAGGGGGTAGCGCTCCCTTGTTGTGTATCCTAGCTATTAGCATAGGACAATCTCCTGTCACATGATCAAACAAAGTACAATACAAACACGAAGGCTGCATCGAATTCGTACAATCGCGGGCATAATGTCTTGGCCCTCCACAATTGTAGCATATCAGCTGACCACGAACTCTTCCAGGTCCCCCTCCACCTCAGCCTCATCCGCACCCCCGAAATCCTGTTCACATTACTCCTGAATTCTGGTCTAAGGGCCACGTTTTGACCTGATATCTATAGGTGGGAGTTTTATCCATAATTAACTCATAGCTTCTACAAGTGCACTCATCGTGTCCCACTGACCTACAAAAGTTATAGAACAATTGCTGCGAACTTTGTGTATACTTCTGTAATAAATGACAGTGGTTCGTAGCGTGTTTCCCTCCTATTTGACAAATCGCGCACCACAAAGCAGGCACCATGCTAGGTCTTGCTTGTGCTTTCAGCCTTAACAGCATTGGTCCTCCTCCCGCGAGGTAATTTTTGAACACCGGGCAATGGTCCCTATCATGACCCTAACCCTTGCACTTTACGCACCACACCTCTTCATGCACTTATGGTCATGTTGTTTTGTCCTGTTTTAGACTCTGCATATCAAGTAATAAGTTTTTCAACTGTGCATGGATCTGTTGAACTCCCAAGTTAGGATCCTGCATCAGGGTCTCATGCAGCCTCATCGTGATCTCTAAGGCCTCTGCCTGAGTCGTTAACTTCTGCTACAATAGCGCGCTCCTTAAATGTGGCATTAGTGATGCTACAAACCATTCACGATGTTGTCCTTCTATCAAACCCATATTAACTTCTTTAATCGTACACTTCAACCTCTGATCCAACTCCCAAGGAGTTTTGCCGAGTAGCATCATGATTTCTTTGAACCCAATGATCGACTATGCTTCAAACTTTGACCTGCCAAATTCTTTTTTTACCGCTGCTTGGATATCCATGATTCTCACATTTGTATTATCATTGGAGTGCTTAATATACCAGGTCAACACGTGGTCCTACAAGGCACTAACCCTGCGCTTCCCATATAGCTCTTACCACGAACCAAAATTGGTTTGTATCCTCATTTCCCAATCCCTTGAACACATGCAACTTTATCCTGCTTGACATATTAACTCGCGGTGGTGGCAGAGGTGGTACGGGTGAAGATGGAGGTGAAGGTGATGGAGCTGGTGGTGGCGTGGGTGGGGGTGGTATTCACTAAATTCTTTACCTTATCAGATGGATCACACTTCATGGCGAGACCTTCGTGTGTTCTTCCTCGTCCCCTCGCAGAGGTGAAATCAAGGGGCTACTTTCTGGTCCCTTATTTCCTTCATTCCTATAAGTTTTTCCACTTCAGGTACCCCCGAACATCAAGGTAATTTCATAACCCTCTTTTCGCACAATAACATTTTAATCCAAGTATTCAGAGACTTTACGTACTTACCTCACGGGCCCTTGAGAAAGCATTGCTCTACCTCACTGTAGCTCACTGAAGTGTCAATCGTGAACTCAGTAATGAATCCTCCTATAATTCGATCAAGCTAGTGATCAATAGTGCACGCGATCTTACCCTTTGATGCTTCAAACCCTCACACTAACTCTAGGGTCCACACAATAGGATTGTCGAGTTTCCACCTTCCTTGGCTATCTGCTAGCTTTGTGATCCAATCGTAAATATTAGTAGGGAAAGATGCAAAGAATATTTCGTGGATCTCTGTGTACAAGTAGCAGTCTAACCACCCTTCTTTTGTAAGTCGTGGATTCCTATTCTCCGACGCCGCGAACTCATGAATCCTCCTGTCCAACCAACCTTTAATTTCCTTCTTAGTTGGATTCCAATAATACAACATCAGACATCTCTATGAACATTCCGATCCTTGCAATGGAACCATTTGTTGGCTTGAGGGGGCTTGACCCAGGTTTAGAGTTAATTAGCCAAACAAATCCCTACACTACTGTCCCTTTCGGCATCAACCCGAGGAGCACAAACTGAAGTCTCACTTGAAGCAGTATGGGGGGATGATGGAACCAAGTTTCCACACCCTGGAGATGTTCGAGTGGTTGATTTTGTCCAATTGTGCTTACCTTCACGTAGGTCGCTTTGCGCACTATCCTGACCTGCGAGACCTTTGCGATTTGTTAGGATCACTTTTCGCACAACCCTAACCAGGGGTTGAGATGCTTTCACGCTGCTAGGGTAGCGATTTGTGCTATTTCCCCAAGATACACCGCGTATCTTACTTACCTTCTTACGATTGTTAGTTAACTCTGCGTAAAAAGATACCTTATCTCACATTTACTTAATCAAGATAATCAGATATGTTCGCGCACCATATAGACAACAGAAATGTAATTTATGCCCAATACATTCAATGCATAAAATAGTAAATAAATACACAGAAATGGTATAAAACTTCTTTTTATTAATGCTTCAACTGTTACAAACTCAACTTGCCACTCAGCTGCGGACCACTAGGCCTCTGCGCACTTAGCTACAGATCCTTCTCCTACTTTATGACCCAAAGACTTGAATCTACACTTTAGACAAGACTCAATTCTTCATCATTTCTTCATTTTCTTCTCCTCCTTGTTACAACTTAGAGCCTCGTTCTATTTATACAATCCCATGATCCGCAGACCATGGGTAGATCTCTAAAGCTGAAATTACATTACAAAATTGAGGGCGGACAACCCTATGACTCATTTACAAGTTCACGCTCCGTGCCCACAAAATGTGGAGTCTTTACATTGGATTTACAACTTTTAACCAAAAACTGGGCTTTAAGCCCCACAAATTCCCTTGGGGGATCCTGTGCCCAACACTAAGTTTAGGATGGATGTTTTGATTTGGTTCCATCTTATCCTGAAGTTATAAATCAAGGTGTGGAGAAGATGATGGGGATCATTATGGTTTTTTTATGAGAGATTCATTATTCTAATAATCCAAGAAGCTGATTGTTGCCCTTTTGTAACTTAATTCTAGTTGATTGAGAATTGATTTTTTTGAGCTACTACACACCCATTTAGCTTGAGTTCTTCTTCCAGTTACATTATCTAGGTTGAGAATAACCCCTCTATCCTGGTAATTCCTTGGTTTTTCCATTTATTATCCTAGATTTCTATTTTATTAGCAGTGGATTTCAATTATGTATTTAATTTTTATTTGGCAATTAGTTTACAAATTCTATGAATTTTAGTATGCATGATTTCTTGTAGCATTATACTCTACTAATTTAAATTATAAAACTATTTTGGTTATCATTGTCTGCTTAATTGTGGAACAAGGTAATGTTATTCCCTCTATTTAGTAGCATATATTTTGATTATGCTTTGAAAGGGATATTTACTATACACATACCTATTTACATTCATGTGAAATAGATTTGAGATTTGATTTTTTTTCCAAAATAGATTGAATCAAATATTTTATAAATAAAAATCATTATTAGCAATCTCCTTTGCATTTGTGATTGCTTGAAACTCTTCTATCTAAGTTGATATAAATTTGGGGTTTGGAAACAATAGTACTATGTCTTACCTTGTGATGGTAGATATTCTTGGAAAATATAGTCTTTTGGACTTGGCTATGATATCCATTCCTTTTTACTAAGATTGGGGAGTATATCATAAACCCAACCGTTCATGCAAATTTGTTATTGTGTACTCTAGGATATACTTGACTTGTGTAAACGATTCATGATCCATGACAACATATTTAACTTGTGTAAACGATTCATGATCCATGACAACATATAAATCTTGAGCTTGAACTTTGTGAAAAAATATCTCTATGAATGAATAGATACTTGTATATATTTTATGGTTTTTATGGTTTTCAGTATGATAAATATGGTGTAATCAATCTTTTGAATCTCTTCTCTATAATGTGTATGCAATGACTAGTTTGGAGGCATTGCAACTAAGTGCTTGGTTTGATAATAATTGATATCACATATATGTATTCTAATGATGCTTGGTTGATTTAAGTAGGCTATAATTCTTTCTCGAGAACTGGTAACCATTTAGTAACACAAATGTGTGTTAATTAGTGAATGAATGTTGGTGTACATTGGTAGGTTATCATATTAGGATGATTTTGAATGAAATTCTATTTTAAGTATTTTAATTTACACGCCTTGCTCTTTATTTTAGTATTTGGTTTTCAAGAACTTAGTTCAAGAACTAGAAACATTTACCTTTTAGATCTAACCTATGTTGAGTACTTGGATGCTTGCCTTGGGAGTATTGAAAGATAGTACTCCAGAGCTAACCGAAGAGGTCTATGATAAAAGCTAGATAGACATGTATAAATTTCATGTGCTTTTCATTCATTCTTTCAAATTTTGTTTTGTATTCTCAATATTATTATATTAGATTCTCATTCCACAGATATTTTGCTACCACTTTTACGTTCAGGAGCCCTGGTTCAATAATTTAATGTTGTATATATGACATATATTTTGACCAATATTTTTGGCATTGTTGTCTTGGAGGTGCTAAAAAGTGTTGGACACCTAATCCACTAAGGGTTAAGGTGTGGGAGATGAACAATCAAATGGAGTCTAAGAGGCATTGGAATATGAAGCCAACGGTCATACCAATGTATTATAAATGTGCATCAATATGAATAGTAAATGGAATTTATGTTTTATCTTTCAAATTATTTCTATTCCATGTATGTGTTTAACATGGTATTAGAGTTGCACTCGAATTCCTGTCCTCCTCAAATTTGCGCTACTGGTTGTAGTCTCTCTATGCATGTCAGTTCTGCCTTCTTGCTTGTGGAATTGCTATTACTGCTTGTGGAATTGCTATTATTATTTGCATGCCTATTTCATGCTACGCACTATCCCACTAGCCTCTCTCAACTAGATTCATGCTAGGTTCTCTATCCACTATCCCAAATAGAAAAAAAGCACTAGCACTCCTGTGGATTTTGAAGAACTAATCGATCGAGCTTATGTTTTTGCTTAAATGTCTTCAATTTCCCCTATGAATTTAGTGTCAGTTTATTTTTGGATGCATGTTTCTGCTCACCTTGCCACTCTGCTTATTTTATTATTGTGCGTCCATGACATGATATTCATTAGTTTTTCTTGTTGCACCCGTCTAACAAATATTTCAACAAGATTCATGCTAAAGTTATGTGCCCTTTAAAAAAACGGATCCCTCTGCAATTGTCTGCCCATAGTAAGTAAAAACAAAAAAGAGGAAACAAGCGTTCTCGACTTAGACCTGTCTGCAAAGGGAGAGGTTTGGCGAATAAGGATACTGCATTACCTTATAATAATTTTAAGGCCACGACATAACGGTTGTGGTGAGTTTCATGTTGTGAATTACGTGTGGCGATGGTCGTGTAGTGATGGCATAATTTTTATTTGGTGTCCTATTATACTGACTATTGTGTATGGCATATTAAGCTCTCCATGAAGTGCATATGATTTATGCGTTGATTCATACATGGTTTAGTATGTGTTTTTTCAACATTCAAGGTTGATTCATACATGGTTCAAGATATGTTTGTTCAACATTCAACGTTGATTCAAGTGATGCATTGATTTATATGTGCGTCAATTTGATAATATGCGTTGAATTATATCTGTGATTTATTGAATGTGCGTTGAATTTTGAGGTCAAGACTCGGTTCTTGAAGGCCAATTTGCTAGCGCCTGAGGGTCGCATTAACTGAATCTTACAGAGGCTGAATCAATGATCAGAGGAGGACCTAGTTTTATTGGAAACCGAATTGCATATCCTTGGAGGTTTTCTTACCTAGCTGGGAATTTATTTGTTGGACACTGAACTTTCTATTCAAATTTTTGAGGAGGCAAAGTATTCCTAAGGAGTTGAGGATTTTCATTCAGTAATTGAGTTGCACATATTTTTTTAGTAATCTAGCGAAATTCTCAGACCTAGTTACCTATCGGCCTGACTGAGTTGTTGACTATCGGTCTGACTGAGTTGTTGAGCTTACAAACATTATCTCTCAGGCCAAGTTTCTCCTTCAGACAGATATTCCTCAATTGGAATCTGATCAAATTACATTACTTTCAGGAGCTATCTAGCTATCCAAGTGAGGCCAAATTTCCCAGTCATCTCTAGCTATTTGTTCCCAATTATTTGGAGTGTAATTTAAGTGTCATTCTCTACGAATCATGACACTCTTCATACGTCTACTAATTTTGTGGAGCTTCATTTTCTCAGTCAATCACAGTTGAAGAAGAAAGAATCCCATTGTTATCTCAAGTGTCAAGCTATTATGGTGAACTTGCTCAGTTAGAGGAATTCTGTGGACATTTCCTAATAATTTTGGCATTCTTTAGGAGCAAGAAGGGATTGCCACTGTCTTGTTCCATCATCTATATTAAGTATTGAGTTTGATCAATTATGCAAAGCATATTTAGAGACAAGCAAGACCATATGTGACTGTACAAGGGATAGATAAGACAAATTTTGAGTTAGTATGGACAAAGATAAAAAAAAAAATATACCTGTAGCCATGCAAATGACAAAGATTGTTGTATGGAGTTCACATGTGTGTGTTTGCAGGGCTGTTGGTTGAAATAATTAATGAAATAATTGTAGTACATTGTAAGGCCACAATGTCTTGAATTTAAATATACTATATATATAACGTCCGATAAAATTTATATAATATATATATAATAGTTATATATATTACCCATATAATTTTTTGAGCAAAGAGTTTATTTTGCTGAAGTTGTGATGTAATGTGGCCAAGGGACTATTGAAAATATGACTAAATCTCCTCTCACTTCAAAGATGGATTTGTGCACACATGTTAGATGAGTTCCATTCAATTAAGGGATTTCATTATACATTAAACATGGACGAGTTCTATTGTGGATTAGAACATATTACAGTCAGCTCCATGGGGTTGAGTTTTTTTTGAAGGGAGATCAAAGTATCCACCTGTAGAGGTCGAGAAATTTTGATGAAAGGCATTTATAGTTTGTTGGCAATATATAATAGTGGAAGGAAGGTCAATTTCGTACCTGGTTTCAGCCATTCTTTTGTAGCATGAATTCTGGATAGCATCTTGTGACACTTATACTAGGCGTTTAGGGATTGATAAAGGCAGTAAGGAGAAAAACAATTATATGGAAATGTCATATATTGTCAACAAAACTAAATGATATCTAAGCTTATACTTCAGGACTCCAACCAGGTTCATTAACAATATATTAAACACTTCAATGAACTATTCTCAATAATTTTTTATGCGCTGGTATGTTGGAAATATTAATAGTAGTTTAAGACCCAATCAACAAGAGCAGGTTTATTATGTAGCACCAGATAACACTTTACATGGTAGTTGCATTGTAGTCCACAAAAGAAGATGCATTTGATAGAAGCAATCTATCCAATGTTGTAGCACATGTCTGAAACATCATTCATGATTATCCTATTTGATTGTCCACTATTCTTATTGTCCACTATTCTTATGTGTGTTTAAAATTATTGTGGAAAGCTTTTTCTCACAGAGAAGCCTCATAGTAGTACATTCTCAGAGAAGCCTCATAGTAGTACATTCTCAGTTGTTTAGAGTACTTTTTATTTACTTGATCTAGAGAAAATGGCCAAAAATTTTGAGGTATTAAATTTCTTAAAAACTTGTATATATTCAGCTGATAATGATACAGTAAAAATCAACAAAACCACTCTTGTTGATGTACAAATTTGTCTACAAGATACACATGACAAAATTGACTTTTTTTAGCTTGAATCTCAACTTCAACAAGATGAGTTACAACAGAAAAGACATCTTTCTGAACTTGTTTTTGTTCAGAACAATCCCCTATTTCACTTTGAAACAAGATCCTATTAGTAGCCAATAAGTCATCAAGTCAGTAAAGTTGAGGTTGATTCAAATCAAGTTCCCATTTCAAAAGCAGATTTGAATATAGATGTGGAAATTTAGCCTGCACTTCCCAAGCCAATCATTAGACCTTGCGAAGAGCTTGTAAAAAGAAAGCACAAAATATGTCTTGGATATGATAAGGAGGTGTCCTTTCATATTCTAGATTACTCAAATCCCATCAAATTTCAGAGTGTCAGATTTCTTCGTGACAACTCACCTTCACCTATTCCAAATTCTGCTCGACATTTGCAGCCAAAAGTTGTCAAACAAAAGTTGTCAAATGCCAACATTGTGACCGAGTTGGCCATGTGAAAGCTCCCTATTTTGATCTTCACTTGTGCAAGAATTGTGGTTAGCATATTCATTCTTCACACAGATGCTTCAAAAACAACATCCTACAAGAACAAATATTCTCCTTGGATGGATTTCTTCTTGGAAATGGGCTTCAACAACCAAGAAGATATTTTTGTCATATGTTAGAATTTTTTCTAGAATATTGAAAAGTCTTGAAGTTGAGTTCTCTTCCTCTTCTCACCTTGTATTTGAAAGGGGGGGAAGTGATGGTCATATACAAGTTTTAAAGATGCTTCAAGCAAGCTTGAGCTGCAAACTAAACCTACTTCCTGAGCCTATATTCAAAGTTCTAGCTAGAGACACAAAAGCCCTAAAGCATGCATTTGGTTGGTGGCCTTCCTTAAACCACTGCAAGTTGCAGACCTCCCTTTTTCTAGGTTGAAGGTCTCCCTCTCCAAAGCATTAAGGAGCACTACCTCTAGCAGAAGACTTCAACTTCTTTCCAGATTTGGAAGAGTTTCGGGAATCGCACTAAGCGTTCCTTTGGTTGGTGGCCTTCCAACCACTGTTGGTTGTAGACCTCCCTTCTTCCAGGTTGAAGGTCTCCCTCTCCAAACCATTAGGGACACTTCCTCTAGCAGAATATTTTAGCTTCTTGCCATATTTGGAAGAGTTCCAGGAATTGCACTAAGCATTTGAGTGTTGGTGGTCATCCTTAAAACACCACCAATTGAGACCTTGAGTTCTCCCTCCTTATGCCATCATCTAAGAGAGCACATTTAGAATATTTTTGTCATGCATTGTTATATTTTTGTATTAGAGCTCTCTTCTTAGACTCATATACCCTTCAGATTAAGTGGGGGAATGTTGGACATCTTGTTGGGTGCAGCCCAACTTGGCCTAGATTTTGGAAAAAGACTCCACATTTTGTGGAGCGAAGTATGCAGTGGAGCATGTAGCGAAGCGCATAGTAGAGCAACAAAATGTGAAGTGGATCATGCAGTGGAACACTTGAAATATACTGCATGGTGTAAGGGATTTGGGGTGGGTCGAAGCCCCTCCTTTTTGTAAAAACATGCTATTTTGTAAGGGACAATAGTTTTGGGACCATAATTGCTTGTTTTAGGGAGTCCATGGTATTTGGACCATGGTATTTTAATGATGTAACTCTTTGATGTAATAGTATATATAGGGTAAAATAATAAGAAGAGAATCATCGAATCAATCAAGACCAGTGTTATGGTTGTATTATTGTGATCTATAATTCGGTAGAGAGGCGAGGCTCTGCATTTGAGTGCACAGAGGTCTGAGTCTACAGCTGAGTGTGCAGACAACCTGCAACTTAGTGCGCAGGCCAAGCACTGTTTGTTGTTCAAAGATTCATTATATTAGCAATAGTTCTTCTCGACATAGCCCCACACTGGGGTGAACCACAATAAATTGGTATATGATGTGTATATTTGTTTATTATCTATTATAGAGTAGTAGTTATTACAGTTGCAGATTATTTTAACATAGTGATAGTTTATGGTTTTATATGGCATTTTTAAGTGATTAATCTAATGCGGTGAAGTGATTTCTAAGTGAAAAGAATAAGATAACATAATAATATCACATATCCTAATCCTTCAAGGCTACATAAACCTGGTTTTTCATCCTCCCATAGTCACTTCGGGTGAGATTGTGATTTGCTTGCAGGTTGTTGTCGAAAGGGCTAGTGATTGAGGGTTTTGTTTGTGTACAATATAGATTAAACCTGGGTCAACCCAAACCAAGCCAACACACATAATCCGCTAAGGGTTAATGTGTGGGAACTGAACAGTCAAAGGGATTCCAAGAGACATTGGAATATGAACCAAACAATCATATCAATGTATTATAAATGTACATCAATGTGAAAAGTAAATGCAATTCATGTTTTATCTTTCACATTATGTCTATTCCATGTATGTGTTTAACAAAAGGGAATTAGAGAATTGGTAGCACTTGCAACTTGGGAGAGGAGAAATAGTAAGATGGAAAGACGCCCTTGTTTCAAAATATTTGAAAAGGTTCCTAGCCTTCCAAATTCACTTTAGTGGGTTTCTTTGAAGCCTCATCGTATGGTCTAGTATGTTTTTATGCAAGTGTGTTTTATTTTTAGCTTGATTCATGGAGAGGAAGAATCTAACTCATGATGAATGAATAACTAGTTACAACAGTTCTTAGTAACATGAAGGTGTCCAATTACATGACAAGTTTTGCTTTTAAATTTTTTTCTTTAAGTGTATTTCATTTTATTTCTTTAAGAGTCTTTTATTTGGGTGCTATAAAAACAAAACCCCGCGCCCCCCCCCCCCCCCCTCCCCTGCCAATGCACTAATCCATGTGTCAAATAGAGAATCATCAACCAATAAGAAGAGCTCAAGATTGATCAAGAGTTTGAAGAATGATCCTTGAGTAAATCTCTCAAATCCTAACAACATTTGGGATCTTTGCATCTCATGAAAAACATATCTTGGTAGCAATCAAGAATATACCTATACACCAAGAGGTAATAGGAGAATAAAGGATCCATGATTAGCCTCCATGAGCATATATAGAAGGTTTCTCTAATCATTCTTACCAATCCACTAAGGAGACTAAAGAATCATGGAACAAATTTGATGGAGAGCAGCAACTAGAACTTGAGATCGAGGAGTTTTTGACATGCCTATCATGGGATCCACCATGCACCCGAGAGATCAACCATTCAATGATGGAAAATTTGCATGGCATGGTAACAGAGGACATACAAAGTGAACTAGATGAGAAATAGATCCAAGAACATCATGATTATATTGAGTCTTGGTTCCAAATAAAAATCATATCCAAACATCACTCTCTTCTTCAACAACTCTTTTCATTATATCATTTGAAGCAGCTGGTCTCTCATGTTATGGCATACATTGAAGTCTACTTTTCAAACCTCAGTATGAGTATATTTGTCATCATGTTGCACACATGGCTTCAGTGGAAGTAATCCTATACTTGTTCAAAGGGTTTCCTTTTTCAAGTAGAATAGGACGATGTAATAAATAAATAAATAAAATAGTAAAGAGAAAAATAAGTCTAGTTATGAAAACCAAGAAACTAGTGTCTTGCTTGAAAACTAGGTTTCCTAGTGGGAGAGATTCACAATAAGTTTTGTAAATTTTTTGCTGGTTCAAATATTGTATTGTATTCTTCAAATCATTTATATTCTTTACTCACATCGGCTGATGTGGGATTCCTTAAGGCCCACCTTCCAACAAACCTTGCCACATAGACTCCAACACATTATCTAGGGTTAAGGTTAAAGATTTCATAGTGCCTTAGGATCTGCATCAATGCTAGATATCATTGTTGTCAATCATGGGGATTCATCAATGCCTCTTTATTGATGAATATTGTGAGTGGCTCGACATCAACACATTTATTCGTACTTGTCAAGATGCAGTAAGGTACTTTAGAAATAATTATCTTCAAAGGTGAGTTTCTTCATGTTTCTTAATGACATACCTTAATGATTGATAATCCAATTATTTCTCTTCATGTTCGACACCAACACATTTATTCGTATGATGAGAATTGTACCTCAGGTTTGGGTAGCAGTTAAAGACTATTTTCTTTCATGATATCAACAAAAGCTTGTAGCAGTTTGTTTTCTTGTAGTAGCATGTTCAAATAAAAGACTACCACTCAGTATTAATAAATTTGCATGGAGACATGCAAACCCTTGGGGTTAGGGATAGACCTTCATATCCCTTCCAGATCTTTGGAGTTCCTTTCAACATCTTCAACATCTTTAGTTCATCTCAACTAGTTTTTTTTCCTTCCTCCAACATGATCCAGTTCAACATATTCATCTATGATCGATTTTAGTTATTTCTCATCATTTCAGTAGTTCTTAGGTTTGCTCCACCTCATTTCCAATCTTCAGTCAACATGCATTAGATCCTTCATTTCAACCAATAACACATCAACAAAAAAGGTAGCTTGAGGTAAAACAGGTATAAATCTCTTTAATTTACAAAGAATTTGGAAAATATGATTCATAACCACTATTACCCACTCCACACTCCACTACACATTATCACTATTTATAACGTACTATCACGACTACCCAACAAACCTTCCATTTTCACTCCATTCATAATAAAATGCAAACTCTGATTACAAGACCAAGAAATGAAAATGAAATATGTGGCACACAAGTACAAACACAAAGCAACATTCACAATGTATTCTCCTTGTACATCATAAAACATTCATAAATCATTTGAATGTTCTAAATAAGATGATGAAGTCATTATTGCATATCTAAGCAAAGAACCACTCATAAATGTTGTTCTTAAATCAAAATAAGAATACAAAGTATAAGAGCACCCAAGTTAGTATTCATACTGCCACAATCTCCATCATTCCATCCTTCACACCCACCATACCACATAATGCCCATCTCTTATTTGTCCTTCATTTTCACGATAGTTTTTTGTTTCCTTGTTATCAATTTGACATATATTTGTTGTGATAAATTAGTTGTGAAGAGTGTTTCTCCACACAAACCAACACCTTTAGTCTCCAAAATTTTTCTCCACGAGAACCAACACAAAGAAATAATAACATAAACAAAGTATACAATGAATAAGAAATAATTTCTTCACCTTGTTTACATGAGGACATGCAAATATTTGGGTTTGGGAGAGATGTTGGGCTATGATTTTATCATATTTTCCGCTCAACAAAACTGCCATTTTAAATGATTTTCCCACTTTCCATCGCCTAGCCTTCATTTAAGACTAAATACGTCCTTGTGGTTAATAAAACTAATTTCTAATGTTCTTAGTGATTAGAGAATATTTTTACAAAAGTGTTACTGATGACTATTTACACAGTATGATTAGTGTTTGACCTCTATTTTGACATGTTTGTTATCCACTTTTTTCTCCATGCTTACTTATATCTAGTTCATACCATTATAACCTTCAAAATTTACATATTTGGATTAATACAATAACCCTGAGAATGATAAGTTCTTTTGCCATATGAAGAATTCACATTCACACAAGTAAGTTCTTGCTAATAGAAAACAATTTTGGATCACATTCCACAATTTATCATGTTTCTAGGTGTCTTGACACAAACCAAACACTTCGATCTTGAAGCATGAGGTGTAAACATGATTACACACCTCTTAGAATGTACCCAACTTACTCATGTGGCTTTTTATCATGTGATTTAAGCTACACCGACAATAAGCAACAATTTTCAAATAGTCAATTTCCACTTCAATTTGCATGAAAATGAAGGTGAATCTTGAAATTCTAGGACATGGGTTTTGTTCCTAGCATGGAAAATTGAGCGTTACTTGGGAAGTTTCTCAAACTTTAAAACAATTTTGGAGTTATCCTTGGTTCTTCAAAGCCAATCTGCCCAAATTGCATTATTTACCCAAATTTGTAAAAAGCCAAAATTGTTTATTTTCCAAATTGCATTTGATTTGCCCAAGTTTGGGAAGGATGTTTTGATTTAGTTCCATCTTATCCTTAATTTATACATCAAGGTGTGGAGAAGATGAAGGGGATTATTATAGTTTTTTATGAGAGAAGATTCATTCTTCTAATAATCCAAGCAGTTGATTATTGTCCTTTTGCAAGAAAATTGAATTTTTTTGAGCTACTACACATCCATTTAACTCAAACTCGATTTTTTCTTCCAGGTGCATTGTCCAGGGTGGAAATGTCCCCTCAATTGAGGTAATTTCCTAGTTTTCCCATTTATTAGCCTAGATTTCTATTTCATTGTCACTAAATTTCAGTGGTGTATTTAATTTTTTTTGTACAATTAGTTACAAATTCCAGGAATTTTAGTATGCATGATCTCTTGGAGTATCTTACTCTACTGATTTGCGTTATAAAACAATTTTCGTTATCACTATGTGCTTGACTATATAATAGGGTAATGTTGTGCCTCTATTTATAAGCAAGGATTTCAATTATGCTTTGAAAGGGATATACTTTTTTTTAACAAAAATGAGTATAGTATTATAGATATAAATTTGCGCCCTGTAGCAGCGAAATCCATAGTGATTACATCTTCAAATTTCAGATTTTACCAAAAGACCAATACATAACTTATGAGATGCACCCGATAAACTGAGATCATGCCATTATAAAACCACATGTCTATACTAGATGGACAACTAATTCCCAACAAAATTTCTATTGGCTACATGTTTACAAAAAGACCAAAATCCATTAAGCGAGCTTGCAGGAGGAGTTAGTCACTATCTAAGGGTGGATTGTTGAGATTGATTTCTTGATGGCCCATGTCTTCCTGATGCCTGCCTGCAAATTCTTGGGATTCTTTGCTTAACATGAGGTCCATAACCATATTTCTGAGGGCATCAACTTCATCGACCAACCTAGAGAGCTGAAATTGAAATGACAGGAGCTTATCTGAAAGATCAATTTGAGCATGATGTTAAATTCAAGATCATAGTTTACTCCGTGCAAAGCTTCATGGGTAGCCAAACAGTGTGATCAGGGGCTACCCACTAAAGAGACTCATAATCTGAATCGTTGTCCATGAAATCACTCTGAGGAAAAACGCAATTCTGCTTTAAGACGATACGAGCTAGATCCAATGACCTTATCAGATTTCCTAGACTTATGATGGAAAGTAGTCTGAAAATTCTAAAAAAATTTATGATTACCATCGAGAGGATTGTTACCATGTAAAACAAGGAAGAGAATAGAATCATACCAAAGGTGATCCCCTCTCAGCAAACATGCGGTCCTTCGAAAATTTACCAAAGGAAAAGGTGACCAGGGCACTGAATAGACCAACACAGTCATGGTTCTAATAATAACTTGCCAATAAACAACCTCGGGGCTAAAGGAAAGGCCTAGATCCCTATAATTTCTATTCAAACTCAAATTGAAGCATAAAACATAGTTGGAGTTTCGCAATGCAGCATTAGCTTCTTTTGATGAGGCACAAATTATACTTAATTTCATATTGCAAATCTGTCCCAAATCAGGCTTCTTGACCTCTAAGCCTGCTAACCCAAATTTGCATAAAAAATCACAAAATAAAATATTTTCCCACCAAAATTCCACCCAGCTGAACAATTAAAACCTAATGTGGAACTCTTCACATAGATGTCATAAGGACGGGTATCTGGATGCCTCCAACTAATCACTGAGCTGAACCAGAACCCAATTCGGGACCACCTGGGAAGAAGACTCCCTTGGGGGGAGAATCACTTGATGAAGTAACTTAGAATAAAGGCCATCTTCCAAATTAAGATAATAACCCTTATCACTCCATATGAACTCCATCTTCTCAGCATTAAATTTTCTAGTGTATCGAACGAGAAATTTCATCATTAATCTAATTGTAGGGAAATTCCAATGTTGGAGTAGGTGAGAAATAATGTTTCAAGCATGAAAAATTGAAAGAAATACCGTTGCAAGATGATGTAGCTCGTATCGTGACACGTTTCCAAAGAACATCTTGCCAACCAAGTACGTCATGTAATCCAAGCATGGATGACTGCAATGATTGCAGTAAGCAAGGAATGATGGAAAATGGAGATATAGGGGGAAACATTTATAATGAAAATGTTGATTATTCTAACCATATTCGAATATAAATATAACATGAACCAGGTCCTTATGTTTCTTAACATGTCTTAACCTGAAATCAATTAGGGGTTTGAGAATTTTTTTCTTTGATCATTGATCACCAACTCAACTTCATCCAGAGAGCAAGCTTGGTTAGCCATCATATTTGCTTCTGTGTTATTGTTTCTGAGAATGTGATAAGAGTTTCTAGAGAAAAGACTTACCATTAAACTTCTGATTCTCTGAAACACCCTTTCAAGGGACTTATCCTTTGGGTTATTTTCATCATTCTAATATTTAATTGTAATCAATGACTCTCCCAAGGAAAAAAATTCCTGAATTCCAATAGGCCATTGAATCCTGGAGAACAAAGTGTCGAGGGCTGGACACCAAACAAATTTGGTGAAGAAGCATTCAAGGAAGAGGCGAGGAATGAATTTTCTTGGACTTCACATAGAGGGCATCTCCATGGCCCCAAAACTCCTATTCTCTTTGAATCCTATGAAGTTAATATTTTTTTGTGAACAAGAAAACAACATAAAATATTGACTTTAAGTAAGGCATTAATATCCCACATCTTACTCCATATAGAAGACTTGGTGGGGAGTCTTGATTGAAAGAGTAGATCCGTGTATCATTCTTTGATTGAATAAGAAGAAGAATTTCATCCTATCCTATCCTGAATATATCAATTGATAGGAGCCCTACCTAACATTTATTTTTCAAAACCCCCCCTAGAGGCTTTATGATTTTAGGTAGGTCCCCCAAATTCCAATTGGTCTAAGATACTTCATCATTCCATTAAGAAATACTTGCTAAGATTTTTGCACATTTTGTTTACATATAATCTCTTAATGGGCGCAACTCTTCGATTTGCTCTAACAATCTTTAATGAAGGATTGATTCCTCCAAAATGTTAATAGACTCCCCATTTCCAGGAATCTAATTAAGATGTGAATTGATAAAAAAGGATGTAGAAGAGATAAGCTTCCAGATGGGGGGGCATTTCCTGATTGATTTTGCTTTAGGAATCTGTTGGTACTTGGCCTTCATAATTTGGTCCCACCATGCATTTTGATGAGTTATTAAATTTCATTCCTTCTTTGCACCAAATGAAAGATTCAACAAACATGGGTCCCTAATGGCCAAACCTCCATGGATTTTTGGTGCTTGGACTATTAGCCAATTTACCAGGTGATATATTTTTGTTGAAGCCTTACCTTATTCCCATACAAATTTCTATATAAGGCACCCAAGATAAAGCACAATTAATTTAAGGGAAAACAAACTGACGAACTAGAATAGGGGGTTTCCAATAGGGCTACTTTGGAGAGGACCAATATTACATCTAGATTTAGCCAACGAGTTCCCCAATTTTCCATTCTGCTTTTCATATTTTCTATGATCCCATTTCATGGTTGGGAAGAGGATTTCTTTAATATTATTGGCATCCATAAATATTTCAAGTTTTTCCAATCTGACACAATTTTGAATCCCATGGTGTCTTCAATTTTCCTTTGACAAAGAGGGCTTATATTCCATGAAACAATTTAGGACTTGGCTTCATTGATTAGACCTCCTAATGCATCTAGAAATTTATATAAGATTCTTTTGTATATTTTGGCTATTATAGTTGAGGCTCCCTCCAACATGATTGTACCATCAACAAATTGTCCATAATTAATACTTTTTGCTCCTTCAGAGAAACGAGTACTTGGTAAGTGATCAATACGTATTTCATTTTCCAATCTTCTGCTAAGTGAATCAACCATAATGATGTGCAGGAAGGGAGAAAGAGGATAAACTTCCATGATCCCTCTTGAAGCCTTGAAAAAGTGAGAGCCTTTGCCATTGATAAAAGGAGCTATCCATGGGGAACCAATACATAGGGTTACCCATTAGGAAAATTTTCCAAAAAAACCCATTTTTTGCATAAATTTCAAGAGAAAACGTTGTCGAACACGATAAAATGTATTTTCCATATCTAATTTGACCACCATCCCTTGGTCTTCCCTTCTCCAACTGGAATCCACTGCCTCTTGAATCATGATTATATTATCAAAGATCCACTTTCTAGGGACAAAGTCCCATTGGTTCTCAAAGATGATGTGACGGATAATTTTTTTAAACCTCAATGCTAGGAATTTAGAGATGATATTATATGAGACATTTCATAGAGAGATAATTCTAAATCTAGAGAAGGAGGATGGATTTATATATTTTGGAATCAAGGAAAAAAATGAGGAATTTATTCCTCACCCCATGCACATTTGTTTAAGTGAGTGGCCTATCATTCTTACCAGGTCCTTATGAATTAAATTTTAGAACCATTGATAAAATAGATATAAAGATCCAGTTGGCCCCAGGGATTTGTCTGAGTGAAAGGAGAAATGTGTCTGACTGATTTCTTCTACTATTGGAGGGATTGTGAGATAAACATTCATTTCTTTTGACACCATCTCTACAATCTGTTCCAACATGAAATTTTCTGCCTCCTCATTGTTGTGATAATTTTTGCAGTATAAATTGCTAAAGTGCTCATAATCCGCTTCATATATTAACTGAAAATTATCTATTTTTTTCCCCTACACCTGTATCTTAGAGATATTAAGTTTTCATTGCCAATTCTTTATTTGATTATGAAATAATTTTGTATTCCTATCTCTAGACTGTAACTAAATACTTCTTGACTTCAATCTCCATAACTCTTCTTCTTGCCTTAATCATGCATGATAGGTTTGAAAATTTTGTAGTTCTCGATGACGAAATTCTTGAGAGACAACTTTCGATTCTATCTAGGATTGAATATGTTCAAATTTTTTTCCTAGGCAAGAAAGAGAAGGTTGATTATCAGATTTCCATTTTTCAACCATTGCTTGATGTCTTGCTTTAGCCTTTTAATTTTGGACTCCAAAATGGAAATGGGGATTCCATCCACCCATTGGTTCCAAGAGTCAAGCAAATACTGGAGAAACCAAGAGTTTGTAACCAAAGGGAAGAGAATGGAAAGGTAATAGGGTCGTAGTTCTGAGGAGCTCTCATAGTCAATTTGATGGGTCTATGATTAGATCAATTCCAAGGAAGGATAAAGGAATGGAGAGACATATTCATAAAGAGAAAATGATTTGAGAATATTAACCTATCTAATCTTTCAGCAATGTGCCTAGGGCCAAATCTCTTGTTATTCCAAGTGAACCACATTTTGGATTGCTTAATATCCATAAGATGCAGAGCGCTGATTAAATCCTCCATGGATTCCTAAAAAGGATACCTGACCAACATCCCCCCTCTTTTTTCCTTTTTATGAAGGGTAGTATTGAAGTCGCCACCAAAGATACAATTTTCATCAAACTCTGTGTCTTTTAAAGCCAAAAGAGATTTCCAGTAATATTGTTTTTTTCCTTAAAATGAACCAGAATGTAGAAGTTAATGATTATGCATACCTGATTTATGGCCAAAATTTGAAACATTGCGGCAATCAAATGTGTTGAATTGCAACTGTTTAACAACCTGAGATGATCTAGATCCCAAAATGTACTTAATCCTCCTGAAGCTCTCTAAGAGCTCACAAAAAGAACAATTGTATTCCAAATTTTATTTTGAATAAATGAGAGATCATTCTCATCCATTTTGGTCACCTAGAAGAGGGAAATGGATGGTTTTTCCTTTATAATCAATGATTTTTCTTTTTCTATTCTTTTCCTTGAACCAAAACCTCTACAATTCTAGGAGATTATATTCATACCTTACTTTTTGAGATGACATGCCCCTTTCAAGGGGCCTGATGATACTCCCTTTTTCCTTTCTTTGTTTCTATGGTATGATAGCTGAAGTGGAATAGTGCTCTCATGACATAGCTCTTTTTCTTTTTCATCTTCTACTTTCCTAAATTCTTGGTTGTTTTTCCTCCCTATTCTTCGAACTTTCCTATCCATTTCTCTAGATTTCTCAAACTCTGATTTCTCATTTGCCGAGCTTACCATGGAGACTGGACCTTTAGTCTATTTGAGGAAATATACGCCTCCTCATCTTATTTTGATGAGACATCTGAGGATTCTCGATATTCTTGAAGGATTTGGTTCTCCTTTACTAGGGATGTCTCTTTTTGGTGAAGATTTGGCTGCTAAGGTTTTTGAGAAGGGCCTTCATCATTGTTGAGGGATGATAAGCTTTCAATTTATTATTCGTTCCGTTTTGAATCCCATATTGGCTCAAGCACTCCTTCTTTTTGCTAGAAGATATGTTGTCCCCTAGACCTTTAGATTGTTGGGGTGGTTCCCCCTAGTTAGTGGCTTGTTGTTTGGAAGGACCATTTCATTTCATATCCTGTTGTTATTGATCCCGCCTCCTCCCCTTGGTTTTCTTATGAAGCTCGCGCTTTTGAGAAAATTCTTGCAAAGTGAACGTATTCATGACAAATATGACATATGAAAGGTAGTTTATCATAATAAAGTTCTTGGATGTGAGTCCAATAATCCATACATAGATTAATTGTTGTTGGAATACCTTTCTCCGGATCCACTTCCACATAGATTTGAGCCTAGGAAAGCAAAACCTCCTTTGGTTCTATACAATCTATATATTTCCCTACATAATTACCAATCGATTTGAAAGTGGCACCATTACAACAATGTAAATGGAGATAAGGAAATTTTACTCAGACTAAAACGACTATGGGTATATCACAGTCTGGATTGAATTTAGGGTTCTGCTGATCTAGATACAACCCTTGTGGAACCATGAAATATGGTTTTCTACTAAAAATAAGATCTCAGTCCTCCTTAAGCTCAAAGTAGAATGTGAAAAAACCCTTTCCTACAAATGATGAGACCACCTACCCCTTCATCATTGGCTTCTAGTTGGCATAAATCCAATATTTGACGGATTTGGGAGAAGGCTAAATATTGGTTAATTGACCAATCAGTCCTCAATCTACTAGTTGCAGGGCTCTTGTTCTAGTCTGTGGGTCTAATATGACTATCTTTGGGACTTGTTGATGGTGTTGGCCCCGCCAATATGTCAAGGGATCTCCCGGTTAAGAAGTCCCAACTAGACCTTAGATCGTTCTAAGTAGGAGTCCCAACAGTGGGTAGTAAATTGATGCCTTGACTATGGTAGCGTGCAAAGGTGAGTGTGATATCTTTGTCAGAAGAAAGTGTGTAACCTTGCAGTGAGTCAAGTGAGATGCATTGGGGTTCTATCACATGAAGGGGAAAAGGATGTGTGTCCCTTAGAAGCTTGTAATAGTATGCAACTTGAAAGGAACACACGAGCGGAATGCCATCACAAGCTCAAAAGTGGAATAGTCCACAAACCAAAGTGACAGGTTAAACCAACAACACGTCAGCAAAAAGATTCATACAATTGCATACAAAATAGTTCATACACAAATGCGTACGTTTAAACAACATACATTGTTAAAGAAAATAGAATAGTCCAACTACAATAACAACGTATGCATGAAAACAGTTGGCTCTATTATATATTATTAAGTGAAATTTCCATCCATACATACACCATTGACGACCATTAGCCGCAATAGTGGAACATTATAGTCAACACCGCCGTCTCCTGTAAAGAGATGTACTCGCTCTATGATGTGGAGAAGCCAAGACTCGTCACAATACTCTCCAAGCCTTCTCTAAGCAATGCCTAGCCAAAAGCTTGTACTATGAGTTATGAGGTTCTATATATAGCAAAGGGTGGGGTGGCCCCTGACATTCCCCTTTGAATCTTGGACTACCCTCATGACTCTTCACATTATATAGTGATTGTTCACATTCCACTGGTGACACTTGGAATTTCACTTACAACATATTTACAATAATACAATTTCCACATATACCCATGTGGGAAAAAATAGGCTTGGGTCATCCTAACAAGACAAATAACATCACTCGGTGTCTTGGGGAAAGACCAACTCAATAACCTCCTCATGGTGGTCTTTGGTGACGAAATAAAACCAAGATTGGTATTGCGCTATCATAACCTCATATTGTTTGTTGATTTCTTTATCAAAGCAGACTCTTGCCTCCATGGCATCCAGGCATATGGTTCTAAAGACTTTGTCCATCTCATCTTGAAGTATGCACAACACTGTCCTAAGTGTGGTTGGATCACTGATGTACTTCTGCATCTCTACTCTCAACTCCAAATCATCACTGGTGGCTTCATGCATCAATTGCTCTATGTACTCATCGACCTCCAACATGACTTGGTTCTTCCTCATGGCTTGAGTGAGGGTTCCGATCAAAGGGATCATGTGTGTCCTCACTATTACATCTAGTCTCCTTTACAACCATGCATAGGAAGCATCAATGATAATGATGAGTGGAGGGAGATGCTCATAGTTCTGGATCAACATCTCAATATGTACTTTGTATATCTTTACATGCAACTTTATCATCTTGTGAAAGTAAATCGACGCTCCCTTGTACCTCATTGTCCATTCCTATATACATGCAATGGTAGCATGGATGTCTTTGAGAGTTTGGGTTGTCTTCGCACACTGCTATTAAAAACCGTATAGATGGAAAATTGCTTTATGCATGGTGCCAAATCTTCTATACATCATCCACATGGTGGTCTCCAAGGTTGATATCTTCGCAAGTATTTCTTTCTTCATTTCTGCCATAGCAGATCTTGTGGACTACTATGTTCTCTACCTAGCCTCTTGCAACTCCTTCACTGTCCAATCATTCTCTACTATCAAGAACTTGACCGTTAAACGTGTGGCTTTTGCATAAGCCTAAGAAGCCTCGGCCATGGCAGTTGGATGCCTTCTAACATCTAACACAATAACCCTTTCCTCTATGTGCACAGGTGATGTGTGATCATCCAGGGGCTTCTTTCACCATGCCTATACAATCTTGTGTTGTGACTTGTTGAATGATAGATTGTACACATCCATCTCTGGATCATCATCAAGGAGAATAACCTCTCCTTGTTCGCACAACACTGACTATGATTCTGTAGGTGGCAGAGACTATGGTGTGACCTTTGTTGCTCTCGGCATGAGATTAGTGTCTTGGTCTTGTAACTCCTTTTCGACTCCATGTTCGTTGCCTCAACCATCTGCTCAACCTGCTGAGAAAATTCCCAAACCTGCACCTACTCACCCTCTTCTTCCTCTACTGGCTACTCTGCTACATCAACCAATATAGGCACATTTTTCTTTATCAGTGTGCCTTGTCTTTCCTCTTGTTCATGTTTCTGCTTTTCTTTGTTGGGTTGTGTTATATTCTTTCCACGACTAGCCCACGTAGTTAACTGGGGGTTAAAGGGGGGGAGGTCACAAGGGGTTTAAGGAGTACTCATAACCCCACTTTATGGTATCCGGGGCAGCGCCACGGAAAATTTTGGTTTTGGACCCTATGTTAGGTTGGGCGGACCCACCTATGGTTTTGTGCATGATTTTCGCACATGTTTTTTGGACATAATGGTTTTTGGTCCATGGTATTAGATGCTTCGGCATGTATAAATATGTATTCTAACATTGAAAGGAACATAATGAAAATTCAAGCTTGTAGTCCCGGTTTTGGGATCTAGGGGAAAATCTCCATGTATATGTGTTTTATGTGTTATGATCTCGCATTGTTTATTTTCTACATTTTAGAATTCGTATGCAAGTAATTTCTATACGGGGTTAAAACCTACATTTGGTATCAGAGCTATTTTGGCTTCAAGGGGACGCCTTTGTTGCTGACGGGTTTCGCTTGGGCCTGTGGTAGACCCTATTCAGTGGGAGATCTGCGAGATTGATTCTGGTGGTGAAAGAAGATGGCGAGCAGTGGAAAGATAGAGATCGAGAAATTTAATGGTCTGAGTTTTGAGTTGTGGAAACTCAATATGGAGGATCTATTGGTGGATAAAGATCAGTGGATCATGGTAGATGGAGGTACTAAACCAACGGGAGTGTCCGATGAAGAATGGAAGAAGTTGGATCGAAAGGTAAAGAGCACAATACGATTGTGTGTCTGAGATTCAGTATTGCTGAATGTATCAAGGGAAGCTACGACGAAGGCTTTGTGGGACAAGTTAGGGACTTTGTACCAATCTAAGTCTCTGGTGAATAAACTATTCCTGCGGAAAAAGCTGTATAACCTGAGGATGAAAGATGGAGACTTGGTGAAAGAGCATCTGAATGAATTTAATACTGTGGTAAGTCAGTTGGCATCTGTTGATATTAAAATTTCAGATGAAGATAAATGCATCAGTTTGTTGTGTTCTCTACCAGATTCATGGGATAGTCTGGTTATTGCAATAGGTAGTAATCCAACTACCTTGCATTTTGATGAAATAGTCTCATCCTTGCTAATGGAGGAGATGAGACGGAAAAATATGGAGAGCCAGAATGGTGATGCCTTATCTGTACGAGGGCGGACCCAAAACATAAACAAAAATAATTCATCGAGTGGGAGATCTAAATCTAGAGGGAGATATAAATCTCCAGGAAAACCTGTAAAGGCGGTGTGTTGGAAATGCGGAAAGGAAGGGCACTACAAAAGGGACCATAAATCTAAAGCTCATAACAAAAGAAAGGGATTTGATGATGCTCCTTCTGCAGAGGTGAAACCCACCTCACATGAAGGTGGGGATGTGGACTTGGCTTCTTCAAGTACACATGTAGATCATGAGGCATGGTTGATTGTCTCAGGTGCATTCTTTCACTTCACTCCCCATAGAGAGTGGTTCTGCGAGTATGAGAAATACGATGGTGGTGATGTCTTCTTAGGGGATGATAGGAAGGCTAGAATCATTGGTCGTGGAAAAGTAAAGTTGAAGTTGCAAGGTGGAAGGGTTAGAACATTTCCAAGTGTTCTGCATATTCCCGCATTGGCCAGAAATCTAATTTCTGTAAGCAAGTTGGATGATGCAGGTGTAAAAACAGTGTTCGAGAAGGATACCTACAAAATGGTTCAGGGAGCATTGGTATTGATGCAGGGAGTTCGAATTGGAACTCTGTACAAGCTACAAGGTAGCACTGTTATTGATGGGTGCAACATTTCTGTGGTACCTAAAAGTGGAGCAGAAAATCTAGTGGTCTCTGGAGAAAAGACCATGTTGTGGCATCAAAGGCTTGGACATATTGGAGAGAAGGGCCTTCGAATACTTCATGGTAAATGTGTGGTAGAAGGTATGAGTAATAGCTCTTTGGATTTTGATTTCTGTGAAAATTGTGTATATGGGAAGCAAAATCGAGTGAGTTTCCCCTCTAGTAGTAAGAGGGCGAAACAGAAATTAGAACTTGTGCACAGTGATGTGTTTGGACCTATGAAGGTTCCATCACTGGGTAAGTCTGTACTATGTATCATTTATAGATGACTTCTCAAGGAATACATGGATATATTTCCTTAAGAAGAAATCTGAAGTCTTTGACAGGTTTAAAGAATTTAAGGCTCTCGTAGAAAATCAGATAGAGAATAAGATAAAGGTGTTGAGGACAAATAATGGTGGAGAATTTTGCAGCAAGGAATTTGAAAAATTATATAAGAAGTGTGGTATAGCACGACAAAAGACTACTCCATATACACCTCAGCAAAATGGAGTTGTAGAAAGAATGAATAAGACATTGATGGAAAGGGCAAGAAGCATGCTCAGTGGTGCTGGGTTAGGAGAGGAATTCCGGGCAGAGGCAGTGGATACTGCATGTTACTTGGTCAACTGGTCACCTTCATCAGTGTTGGAGGATAAGACTCCACAAGAGGTATGGACTGGTAGAAAACCCTCTCTTTCACATCTAAGGGTATTTGGATGTGATGCATATGTACATTAAGTAGAAACGAACCAAGTAGTATAGTAAATCTGAAAAGTGCATCTTTACTTGGTATAAGGATGGTTTAAAGGGTTATAAGCTTTGGAACCCAATCACACGGAAGGTTGTGTAATGCCTAGATGTGGTGTTCAGAGGAGTAAAAGATGTTATTAAACATGAAGTCCAACCAAAGGAACTTGAGAAGATAGAGTTTGAGCTAAAGGAGGAAGAATCAGACCCTACAATAGAGGAGGAATCAGAAGATGAAGAGCCACAAACTCTGGCTGTGAGAAGATCAGTTCGAGAAAGAAGGCAACCAGAAAGGTATAGTCCATCTACTTTCTATTCACATTTTTCTTTGTTTGTTACTGATAATGATCCCAGAACTGTGAAGGAAGCAGTAGATTTAGAGGATGACAAACTCTGGAAAGAGGCCATGGTTGGTGAAATGGCATCTTTGCACAAAAATGAGGCTTGGGATTTGGTGGAGTTGCCGGCTGGAAGGAAACCCATTGGCAGCAAATGGGTGTTCAAGAAGAAGATAAATGCAGAAGGAAAAGTGGAGAAATACAAATCTCGGTTGGTCTCAACAGGTTATTCCGAGGTGCCGAGAATTGATTTTGGTGACATTTTTTCTCCTGTTGCCAAGGTAACTTCTATTAGACTACTTTTATTTGTTGCTACTGCTTTTGATTTTGAGGTAGAACAGATGGATGTGAAGACAACATTTCTTCATAGGGATCTAGAAGAGGAGATCTACATGAAGCAACCTGAAGGCTTTGCAGTGAA
>APFE030580275.1:67339-150103 GCA_000404065.3 Pinus taeda
CGATGAAGGTTCCTATTCCTGTAGGTGTGAGGTTATCTGCTGAACAGTGTCCCAAGACACAAGAAGAGGAAGAGGACATGTCCCATGTTCCATATGCAAGTGCAGTCAGTAGCTTGATGTGTGTAATGGTTTGTACGAGACCAGCCATTACACATGCAGTGGGAGTATTGAGCAGGTTTATGTCAAAACCAGGAAAGGAGCATTGGACAACAGTGAAGCAGGTTTTCAAGTATTTACGTGGCACTGCTGATTATGGTTTGTGCTACCAAGGAAGACCAAGCTTGGATAGAGTGTTGGATATTCGTGTATTTGTTGATGTAGACTGGGCTGGAGATCTGAATTAGAGAAGATCTACAAGTGGGTATGTGTTTAACCTATTTGGAGGTGCAGTCAATTGGATGAGTAAGAAACAATCTGTAGTGGCACTATCAACTATAGAGGTAGAATACATGGCAGCCACTCATGCAAGCAAGGAAGTAGTTTGGTTACAGAGATTGTGTTCAAGTATGGGATTAGTACAGGAAGCTATAAGGACAGACTATGACATCCAAAATGAAATTTTCTTGGCAAAGAACGCCGCATATCATTCAAAGACAAAGCACATTGATGTTGAGTATCACTTCGTGAGGGATATGATAGAAGACAAAAAGTTGTTGCTGGTAAAGGTGGACACTTTGAAGAATACTATAGATGCATTGACAAAATCCGTGAGCTCTGAGAAGTTCTCTTGGTGTAGAGAAACAATGGGCATTGCAGGGCTGGATAAAAGACTAAGCTCTCTTATGGCCCCCTGTGGAAAGAAAACAACAACTGGGAGAATGTTGGGTTGTGTTATATTCTTTCCATGACTAGCCCACGTAGTTAACCGGGGGTTAGAGGGGGGGAGGTCACAGGGGGTTTGTGGGGTACCCGTAAGCCCACAAATTTTGGTTTTGGACCCTATGTTAGGTTGGGCGGACCCACCTATGGTTTTGTGCATGATTTTTGCACATGTTTTTTGGACGCGATGGTTTTCGGTCCATGGTTTTGGATGCATGGTTTTCAGTCCATGGTATTGGATGCTTCGACATGTATAAATATGTATTGTAACATTGAAAGGGACATAATGAAAAATCAAGCTGGAAGTCCCAGTTTTGGGATCCAGGGGAAATCTCTGTGTATATGTGTTTTATGTGTTATGCTCTCACATTGTTTATTTTCTGTGTTTTAGAATTCGTATGCAGGTAATTTCTGTACGGGGTTAAAACCTACATTCTTCCCTTTCTCTCCTCCTTAAATCTTGCTCTTCTTTCAGCTTCTTTTCTCTTTCCTACAACTTCCTCTCTACATCTTCCAACCTTTTATTCTATCTCTTCCTTCGTTCTACTATCCTTTTGTGCTATCGCCTCTTCACCTCTATCTCCAAAGCTAGTTTCTCAGCAAGAGGATCTTCTCTGAACTTGTAGCTTTGATCAACCTTTGCACTCTCACCAATCTTCCTCTTGCCTTTGGCTTGCACCAGTTTGCTTCTCATTTTTGTTGTTGTTGTTTCTTCCTGTGGTGCTGCTCCATGCACTGATCCTTTCCATTATACAACTATGTTGATTGGTTCATTAAGCCTAGAGGGGTTGTAGCAATACCTCCAATGATCTTCCTCTGGCCAATGACATGCCCCGTGGATCCATGGTTAATGCACCTTCATAAAATGATTCTTTCATACACAGTGGGGATCATACAAACTGAAACTCTTAGTGCCAAACCCAAACTTCTTCAATTCCTCTTCCTCAGAATCCACATCCTTCAAGGTACGGATCTCAAACACTTCAATCTGCAAAGGAAGGGAAGACCATGGTGCCTTCCTCCTCCTGTATAGTCCTACTGATATCCCTATCGATATGTGATACACAATCTCTTGCATGACCAACTTATCCATGGAAAACATTGGTATCTCATATGAAGTCTTCTCTCTGCCAAACATCCTCATGAAGGTTCCACCAGGTGAGGCATACAAATCTGCAATGTTAAGCAATGACTGCATCGCTTCTTGGGACATGTAAGGTGGATCCTATTCGAAAATCATCTTGTACAAGAAGGTGATGAAGTGGTATGACAACCTTGCCATGACTCCTTGGTATTTGCACTCAAAGAGTAACTTGTAATAGATGTTCACAACATCCTCTTATGGTGTCCATGTCCAACCCATGCCAGGGAACTTCTACTGGGCACAAATTGCATCAAGCAGGTATGCGGACATAAAGAATATTTCTTTCTCATCCTTAAGAAAACTCTGGCATTGGACACATGCAATTTCAATTGAAGAGCCTATATTTCCGACCAATTGAATGACCTTCGTTCATTTTCCAACTAATCCAACATAACCACCCAACTATGCGGAAAGTTCTCCATTCTCTCTTGACCATACAAGCAACATGCAAATATGACCAAGAGTTGGTAAGCATTCCCAAGTGACTTCGTCTTGTAGACCTGGTTGGGTGTCACTCTGAACTTTGATGGCTCTTTTACCCAACGTTTCATGATGTCTCTAGTGTCACATTGTTGTTGGGAGTGTATAACGCTACATCCATGTAGTTCACCAACTGCGGCAAGTGATACATATGATGGTATTTTTCTGACCTGAAGGTGGCAAGATGTGTTCCACTGGTACTACTCAATGTCATCATCTCGGGATTGATATGTGAGACAATTTAGTGAATGATATCCATGCATAAGAAGACGGGGTACCTGCATGCAACCTTGTACAAGCCTAACTAGTGGATGTTGACATAGAATTTTCGATCTTCCATATCTTCCTTGAAGCTACTTGCAAATATGTCCTTTATTTCTTGCCATGTAATCTTCATGTCCTTTTCTATGAACAACTATGTGTCTGCGTGGATGGGAAAGTTCATTGACACTCATTCAAATACATCTCCAATGCTTCTCTCCACAGTATCCTTTGATCCAAGGCTCTTGGAAACCATGTTGGCTTTGTTGTTGAAAAGATGTTCAATAACTGATGTACCTAGAGATAGAGCAAACACTCATGAAAAGAAAATGTCAGGTTAATGATCCAGGTGGATATTGGTGGCCACCCACTAATTCCACTTGGATCCCCTCTAGTGCTTCTTTAAGTTTTTTCAGTTTCCTTAATTATAGCACAATTTACTATTTTTAGCAGTTTTTCGAGTCCTAAACTTCCAGAGCCATTTTGAGGCCCTAAACGACGTTTTTTGGGAAATCTACCGCCAGTGATTTTTCTTTCTAAAAATTATCTTTTCCGTCATAGTCCTCAGAGAGATCTTTCCAACGGGCTATCATGCGCTTCAAACGGAGATAACACGACCAATTCACGACCCCGGGAAGTTGATGTACCAACTTACCCAAAAACGGGGCACACAATTTGGCATTTCATCTTCTAGGGTTAGGTTTTGGAATGTGAAGGGTTTTCCATTGTTTCTCAACAATAAATAGGCCTTTGAGCCTCATTGTAACACAGTTTAGAGGCATGTAGCCACACATCTCTTCTCAGAGATAAGCTACCATCGCCCCAGCTGGTTTATTTCCATTTCTGGTTGTAAGCATATTTCAGTATTTTCCATTAATGAAATGAAGAATTATTTCCACTGCATCTTGTGTATATGGTTATCTCTGTAATTTGTTGCATTCCTGTTTAAGTCTGGATTAGTTAAAAACAAAAATCACTTCAAGGATCGATCATGCAACAAACTGGGAAATATTCTGCGGTTGTGACTCTCAGAGTTGAGAGACTTTTAGCTAGATCTGTGCATTGCGCAGTCCCAATTGCTAGTGAGAGTTACTAATGACTAGAACTACACAGAACGCAATCCAATGTGGCTTGTTGTGGACTAGAACTACGTAATGCACAGTTTAGTCTGGATTGACGCTGGCTGGGACTGTGCATTGCACAATCCCATTGGGCAAGACTCAAGGACTGTCTCTAGGAACTGCACAGAGCGTAGTTGGATCCAGTCGGTGGCAGCCTCTGCATAATTCCTAGAGCCAAGGCAGAGCCTTGAGTTCTAGAAATGCACAGCGCATGTGGGGAAGAGCTAGATGTGAGCCAAGGAAGCCCAAATCTTCCCAAGTGCAACTTGAAAACGAGTATATATGAATGCATGAGTGAAGGATGGTGTAGATTTAAGTGAATGGTCATGCATGCAATCAAAGCAAGTGTAGAAATTAGTCAAATGAATGAACACCGAAGCTTGTGGGGAGAGTCACCACAACGGTGACAGTTAGTGCAAAACTGGGTTATGCATGCGACATTAAGAAAAGTGCAAAACTGGGTTATGCATGCGACGTTAAGAAAAGGAAATGAACAAATTAAAACAACACTTCTACAAGTTAAAACAAACTAAAATGTCAGTAATCATTCAATAAAATATGCAACACAACACTCACACAAGCCAAGGAAACAAAAGCTACAAAAAAAGAAACAAAAGGCTAGAAATGCAAAACTTACCCGAAAAAAGTTATGTCAATTGTGCCGAAGGTTCCTAGATGCCTCGGGAATGTCAGAGCTCCAACATCAAATGTGAAAATGAGCTCTTTCAGTGTCCATTAAATATATTTGGTCGATTTAGGGTTTATGAAGCACATGTCAAAAATATAGGAAAAAGAAACAAGTGATGGCAGTTTCTAAAATTAACTCAAGTGTAATTCCTAGTGCTAAAAATAAATCTGTGCTTTTTTCTTATTTCTTTTTCAGGAAAGGTTTCCATGCATGCATGGAGAAATTCCATAGTTCTGGAGGGAACCGGGCAACCTACCAACACATGCATCAGTTGACAACTGAGGGAATTCTTCTACGCAATTCCTAAGCTGAGTAGCTCTGGATGCCTCTCATGCTCTGTGTAGTTTCCCAGCTGAAGAAAAGCTATCAGCTAGGTTTGTGCATTTCTAGAGCCGTAGCTCACTGCTGGGCTGATATGCGCAGTTATTGAGAGCATTAATAACTGCTGGTCTGCATTGCGCAATTATTGAGAGCAATGCTGATTGCCATCTAAGATTGTGGAGTTTTCCAAGGCAGTGCAAGAACAAGATGCAACCAAGTCACAGAGGGTAATCTTTTTGTTAGAAAACAAAGAAAGTAAGTGATTCAAGTTGTAAAACGAAAGATAAATTCAAATGAAAACACAAGTACCTAGGAAGTGCAAGACAAGTTGTAGATATTTAAGGAGGGAGGCTCAAAAAAAAGAGAAGGAAATATTTTGGAGGTTGGTTGTAGCAGTTACAACATTGGCAACACACTCATATAACTCCAGCTCTCTGTATGAGCCTTGTCTCATGTAAAGTGAGTCTAACTTCTCCAGAATATATGTTTGATTCTTTGATCATCTTGCTTCCTCACTAGCTTGAGTTAAAGATATAGTCCCTGCCATTCTCTTGATCAGTTAGCACACATACCAAGCCAAGTCGACTGAGTTTTTTCGATTAGGGTAGAGGGGTATATTGATGCATAAGTAATATAGTCTGTCATAGTTATAGTTTCATTTCTGGTGTTTCTCCGCTACTAGCAGGTCTAGACAGTACCTCGACAGAGTCACTTCAAGAACACAAGAATCGCTCCGCTGCCAGTAAGCCTGGATAGTACACTGGCATAGTTTCTTGCTTCACCTCTCTACGCAGGAAGCCTTTCTCTTCTTTCACCATTATTTTTCATTTTTTTCATTTTCATTTTTCAATTTTCAGAGAATTGTGCAGAGTCACTTATTTATTTCATGAGGCGGAAGAGGGATCCCGACCTATTGAGAGCAGAAGAGGTTGTTCCTTCAGAGAAGTATGTTACATATACCTCTGACATACTTTTTAAGGTTTTTCCCCTCACTTTACTCTACTTGACTGAGCTGATAAGGGTTAACATAATATAGAAAAACTTATTAGAGTAGGTGGTACTAGTTAATTGTGAAAGCATTATGTTTTCACCAAGACTCACTCTAAACAAAATGTATTTTCCATCAAGGTATCATTAACTGAAATAACACAAGATCTTCAAAATGAGAGGGAACAAACAAATAACCAAATTTTGATAGTTGTACAAGTCCTCTTGTGTTTCACCTAGCTTGTGTCAAGAAGCCAAACACGGTTTCATGGGAATCTAAACCTATGGGTGAAAAACAAACAAACAAAGCAAGCAAAGGACAGAAGTAAAATGAAAGAAAATCAAGTAAGCAAAATCAAATCAAATGATAAAGTGAAGCAAACAAGAAAGCAATCACTACTCCTACTCCTAAACTAAATAGTGCATAGGCATACTCACTTGAAGTGATATTTCCAATGCGGCCATGGGTGCATTGGCTAGACCATGTAAGTGAAGGCAAGGTCGTCAAGAAGGATATTTAGACAAACCAACATGCAAGAAATATAAAACAATGAAAACCAACATGCTTGAAGTTTTAATGTGTCCACAAAAAAGAAAAGAGTAAAAGCACAAGAAAAACACTTTGTGGACGTACCATGGTGTGGCACACACTATGCACATAAAACAAGCATGTACACGCTTTTTACCTTGCCATATGAGAAAACATTAAGAAAGTAGATAACTTACATTTCACAATATGACTTGCTACGTATGACTTCTCCAATGCATGAGCGATAGGATCGTGAATTTCTGGTGGAGGACATAAGATGTGTAGATCAGATTGATTTTCAATGTGCACGAGAGAGTGATGAGGAGCCTGGGGTATTTCAACAGATTTCACCACAAGTTCTTCTTCGGATTCCCACACATGTTCATCAAAAATGACAACACAGGTTGGTTTCTCAACACCAACTCTGTTGAAAATTTGATCCTCGCGAACAATAGGGTTGGAATCCAAAATGGGTGAACACAACACAATATTATCTGGAGGATCATAGGAACCATAGGATGAAGGATGAGAAGACAAGACCATGTGACAACCATCAGGGTTGCAGTCCAAATCTGTGTAGATGTTCAGAGGAGGTGAGGTGGGAGGATGTGACAGTTCAACAGATGGGTTCACAACTTCTCCCACCTCGTCTTGCAGAGCTAAAGTTGTTTGATGAGGAGAGGATGAAGGTCACCTGTGACAACAACCTTGTCCGTCATAGATTTGGTAGCTCTAACACTGAGGTATGCTGGGAGGGGTTTGAATGGTTCCAACTCATATGGATTCTTAGATATGTGAAAAAGATATTGAAATATTTCTTTGAGAAATTTCCATTCAATTTCATATTCAGGGATTTAACAAGCAAGATTAGAGAAGCGCACACAAAATTGCACAAGAGATTCATCAGGTGCCTTTGTAATTTCAATGTTTTTTGAGTTGTTTGCAGTCATAATGATAGAAAGCATGGATTAACTCTCTGATCATGTGATCATACGAGTGAATAGATGTTGCGGGAAATGTGTGACACCATTGGTTAGCATGCCCACCAAGCGTGTAAGTGAACAACCCATAGGAAATGTCATCTAAGGGGACTTCATTCTTGTGGTAGGAGCCTATAAGGGTGCTAGTGTTGATATCTTCATCCCTCCATTAGTGATCAAAATTTCTCTTTTTGCATGCATATTAGGTGTCTCATACGATCAGCTGCACTCCATTAGGTCATGGATCATCTGATGGTAGTGGTTCTTTCTCAAATTTCCCTCATGCTTTTCATCTGCTAGCCTATTTCCATATGTACAAGTCATCTACTGTCATTTTTATTTCATTTCATATGCAGTAGTCATTTTAGGGTTTTCAAGTCTCATTAGGTCTAGGGTTTCCCACCATGATCTTCAAAAGCTCAATAAGATGCCAGCAGTCACATGAGGATTTTCTATATGTTCATAAAATCACAAATATTATTGATGATTTGCTCCATAAAGGGTTTTTACCTCAAAACTCTATTTTAAGGTGAAAACAGGGCTTTTACATTTCTTGTACAAATTTTATGTAATTTTATTGTTTTCATATGTAATAAAGCATCATATGCAGCCCTTGGTCACCTTGCCAAACTCTTGCACTCCAGCTCCTGCAAAAGAGACAAGAAAATCCAAGCATTACTACATCAAATGACAAAAAAGAGCCAAACTGCAAAAACAAGGTTTTTTAAAAAGCAAAGTAAAAAGCAACTTTAGAAAGTGGGTCTTTCTTAAATGAAAAATTAAAGTCACTTGTATATAAAGGGATCATTTGTGTTAAAAGACATCATTTTGTGCAAAGGAAAGAAAGAAAGAGAAAAAAATCGCGTTTGAGGAAAGAAAAGGCAAAATTGCAACAAAGTTAAGGTTTTTTCTTGGCGTGGCACACCTGGGCACTGGTGCGGCGCACCTGCTCGGCGCTACGCACCGAGTGTAGGAATTACAAAGAGTTTTCAACAAACACGTTGCACCTGCCAGGCGTGGTGTACCTGGGTGTTGGTGCGGCGCACTAGTCTACCAAGCCAAAAAATCATCCCATCGATTCTCTAAGGCTCCAAAATTCCAAATACCATCCCTTAAAGTAAGTAAACCCTCCCATTTGCCATAGCAAGAGATTTAGTCATTCTTGATGATGTTTTGAAAGGTGAAAAATTAAACCCTAAGTTGTTTCAAAGTTGCCTTGACAAAACTGTCTAGGGTTTTGCAGTTTTTGTCATTCTTGCTGTTTATAATCCCTTACATAATTTTCCATATCCCATTCCTCTCCACTAAATTTCCCTAATTTTATTTCCCTTTCCCTCTCTCATTTACACTCATCTTACCCCCTAATTCCCAAACCCTAAGCCCTACACCTAAATCCCACTATTCCCCAAACTATAATCTTCATTCCCAAAACCCTATCATTCCCTAGTAACCCTACATCTAGCATCAAAACCTTCCTTTCCACTTATATTATAAGTCCACTCATCAAATCCCAAAGAAGAAAACAACAATCACCTATTCTTGAGAAAATCTCTTCATACTCATCATTTTACACCATACATTGGCAAATATGGAAACAGATTCAGCTTATGAAAGGGATGAAGAAACTGTGAGTGATTCCTCCCAAGAGATTCATGCACCAAGAAAACCACATAAGGGAGGAAAACACATCCGGGAGGAGCCCACCACACTCACAGAGTTATTAGCTTGTCCTCTTGCAGTAACATGTTTTAAACATCAGTCTTGCTACCAGTTTTGTGAGATGGTGGAGAGGGTGAAATACCACCATGAACTTGCTAGGCTATTTGTCCTTCATCTTCACAATGTCCAGGTGAACTTAGTAGGTGTTTCCTTCACTTTGACACCTAGAACCATAGCTGCAACAACAGGTATTCCAACTGTAGGCGAATAGTGGAACAAAGGACAGCTTGTGGACAAAGAGCATTATGAGCCTTATGCCAACGCTAGTTATCAAAAGCAAATCAGTAGGTTCTTTCCTTTCAGATACCTAGAGGACACTTATGCCCCACTCATGAAGCTTATTATCAAATACTTTACCTATGAAGGGAGATTTTCTTGCTTGTACACTTATCATGTTAGATTATTGATGCATTTCACAAGAGTGGGGATGATGAACCTCCCTTATTTCATATGCAAAAATATTGAGAAAATGGCTACATTGGTGCAAAGAAAACCTCTTGATCAACAGTTCAATAAAATTGATCATTTTTCACTGATCAAGATTGTTGTTTTGCATCAGCTAAGTTTGTTGAATGTTTCATGGGATAGTTTCATTTCACATGAGGTTTTCAAAAGCCCTCAAGTGACCCCATCAGTGTTTCAAGAGGAAGGAGGGCCTTCAAATTAGCCAGAGGTTCATAAGACTCAAGCTACAGGAGTGCCAATACTTGTTACTTATGAAAAAGGCACAAGGAGATTATTTGTAGCTGCCAAATGAGTATTATCTCCACCTGACGTGGAAGGGGTCTCGTTTCCTTCACCAGACAACAAGCAAATGCTATCTTCACCTAGGGTGAAAGGGGCTTTGCCTTCTTCTTTAGCAGAGTAGGTACAAGATAAAGGGAAGCAACAATTGCACGAGGAAGGGCCTTCTGAAGGTCAGGAGAGAGATTTTATTTTGATTCAAGAGGAGGATACTGATTTGGGCTCCCAAAGCTCAAGACTCAAGGAGATCATCAAAGAACAAGAAGCTGACATCCATGCCTTATCTATTAACCTTGAAAGGGCTAAGTGGATCATTAATTACCTTGAGCAATGGAACAAGTAGTTGGAGGATAAACAAATAATCATGGAGTTGCAAACCATAAGGGAAAATAAGCAAGCAGCAAAAAGAAAGAAAGTCAAATTGACACCCCTTGAGCAAGAGATTGATGTTGACCAGGAATCATGGCTAGAGAGGGTGAATATGCACTTGGAGAAGCTACTTGAGAAATCCAACAAGGAGAAAAATATGTTGCACCACATGGCTTATCACTATTTGGCACAAAACAAAATTTGTAAAACAAGGATAAGAAGCCTAAAAGCCAAGTTGAGGAAGACTTTGAGGAGCAAGAAAGAACAAGATAAACTCAAGATCTTGGCTGAAGCTTCATTGGCCCAGCATAGCACTTAACATAGATCACTCATGCCAAATTTCAAGAAATTCGGTAAACTTTTTGGCAATTTCGAATTTTTCATGGAAAAACAGGTTTTTCCGGCAAGTGCGTAGTGCTACCTGGCACTCACTTTTGATAGGGACCTCTATTTGAAGAAAAATTGGCATTTTTGTATTCCTTATGAAAATTTATACATGCTCAGAAATTACTAGGAAATTTTGACAAGTTTTGGACCTCCAAAAAGGCCAAAAACACCTCAAAAATGCTCTCTTTGCCACTTTTTGGCCACATAGGAAGCATTCTTGGGAGATTGCAATTTTGGAGGGGCAAATGGACTCCAAATCAAAAAATTCAAGCTGTTCTAGAAAGTAGACTCATAGGGATTTTCAACAAGCTATCCTGTACCTAATTTGGACCTCAATAAGCTTTCCATAATCAGATGCAAAAAAGCGCTACGCACAGGATGAAAAGTGCCAATTTTGTTCAAAAACTTTGTTTTTCGCCTAGTTTTCTTCTAGTTTGACTTTTTCTCTCTTATGGTCAAATTAATGATGTGACATGATGTAAATTGATGTACTATGATGTAAAAATAATAAAAATTGACTTGATAAGGTAGATACATCAGTTGTAGGTGGTTTAGAGTTGAATGAATCAACTTCCTAGGTTTTAGAGGCAAGTTGTTCCACTACCTATTTTTGTTTCCGAGTTTAGATATGGTTGAAACCACCCCTCTTCTCATGGATTTGACCCCTGATGGATAGCACAGGTGGTTTGGAGGTCTATATCATGTGTTTTTTCAGTTATTTGTAAAGGTTGGACTCTTGTGAATGCTTTGAGCACTATTGTACATCATCTCTGCAGTTTGGCAAGGAAATAGACCAGGGTTTGCATTTGTGGGATTCTTGTGGCAAGGTGACTTAATATTGTTTTTCCTTTTGTGATTAAAGTTATCATATGTTTATGTGTGTCGTTATCTCTCTCTTCTCTGCTTAGCTAAATGAATCAAGTATAAAGGTGGAAATCATTGATGTTGTAGTGCTCTACCTTATAGATTGACAAGGAGAGAGCCCTCTCCTGACTTGGTAGGGCTAGCTACCAGGTTAAGCGTGGTTTGATGTTTCTGTAGAACTATCTTTCTCAAGCTGAGGTAGATTTAGTCCCTAACAAAGGGAAACTTTATGCCTTAGCAGGGCTGCTCCATCTTCACCGTCATACTTAATTTGTGACAAGTTATCAATGACTTCCTTTGACACTTTGAAATCATGTGCATGAGAAAAACATGTCAGAGTTGAGATTGCAATGTAAGTCATGAATGATGTATAGAGATTCAAAACAGAATTTGAGGAATCATCTTGTCATCTGGCCCTCCTTCTAGCACCAAAAATGTTGACAGTGCTGGACTCACCAACATGTTAGGGGATCTCCCCGGTAGGAAGTCCCAACTATACCTCAAACTGTTTGGAGTAGGAGTCCTAACAGTGAGTAGTAAAGTAATGCCTTGACTATAGTAGCATGCATAGGTAAGTGTCATAACTTTGTTAGAAGTAAGTGTGTGACCTTGCAGCAAGTAAAGTGATATGCATGGGGGTTATATCACACAAAGGGGAAAAGGAAGTGTGTCCCTTAGAAGCCTGTAATAATACACAGCCTGGAAGGAACACATGAATGGAATGACATCATAAGTAGGAAAGCAGAATAGTCCACAAACCAAAGTGACGGGTTAAACCAACAACAAGTCTGAAACAAGATTCATACAATTGCATAAAAATATTTCCTACACGAATGCATAAGTTTAAACAACATACATTGTTAAAGCAACCAGAATAGTTTGACTACAATAAAAACATATGCGTGAAAACATGTTGGCTCTGTTATATATTATTAAGTAAAACTTCCATCCATACATACACCATTGACAACCACTAGCCCCAATAGTGGAACATTACAGTCAATGCCACCTTCTTCTCTAAATATATGTACTTGCTCTACACTGTGGAGAAACTAAGGCTCGTGACAATACTCTCCAAGCCTTCTCTAAGAAATGCCATCTAAAAGATTGGCTCCCAAAAGCATGTACTATGAGTTATGAGGTTCTATATATAGTAAAGGGTGGGGTGACCCTTGACATTCCCCTTTGACACTTGGACTACCCTCACGACTCTTCACACTACATAGTGATTGTTCACATTCCACTAGTGACAATTGGAATTTCACTTACAACATATTTACAATAATACAATTTCCACATATACCCATGTGGGAGAAAATAGGCTTGAATCAGCCTAACAAGACAAATAACATCACTCGGGGTCTTGGGGAAGGACCAACTCTGTAACCTCCTCATGGTGGTCTTCAGTGACAAACTGATACCAAGCTTGGTATTGTGCTATTTTGTCCACATACTATTCATGGCTTCCGGGTATATGGTTCTAAAACCTCTATTCAGTTCATCTTGAAGCATGCACAACATTGTCTTGAGTGTGGCTAGACAATCGATGTACTTTTGCATGTTCTCTGCACTAAGTTACAAGTCATCACTAGTGGCTTGGTGCATCAACTGCTATATGTACTCCTTGACCTCTAACATGAATTGGGTCTTCATCATGGCTTGAGTGAGGGTTCTAATCGAAGGGATCATGTGTGTCCTCACTATGACATCTACACTCCTCTACAACCATGCATAGGAAGCCTCAATGCTAGTGATGAGTGGAGGGAGCTTCTCATAGTTTCAGATCAACATCTGAATATGTGCTTTGTCTATCTTTGCCTATGGCATCATCATCTTGTGCAAGTAAAGTGGGCCCCCCTTGTACCTCATTGCCCATTCTTGTACATGCGCAATGGTAGCATGGATGTATTTGAGAGTTTGGGTTGTCTTCTTGCATGACTCTTGAAAACCATATAGATGGAAAACTACTTTCTGAATGGTGAAAAATCTGATATACTACGTTTTCATGGTGGTCTTCAAAGTTGATATCTCTGCAAGTATTTCTTTCTTCATTTCTTCCATAGCGGATCCCGCGGACTACTCTGTTCTTTGCATGGCCTCTTGCAAGCCCTTCACCATCTGATCATTCTCTATTATCAATGACTTGACCATTGAACTTGTGGATTCTGTATAAGCCTGAGAAGCCTTAGCCATGGTAGTTGGATGTCTTCTGACATATGACACAATCACCCTTTCCTCTATGTGCGCACGTGATGTGTGATCATCCGGGAGCTACTTTCTTCGTTCCTGTACAATCCTGTGTTGTGACTTGTCGAATGAAATATTGTACACATCCATCTCCATATCATCATCAAGGAGAACAACCTCTCCTTGTTCATTTGGGAATGGTTGTGAATCTAGAGGTGGCGGAAACAGTGGCGCGACCTCAGATGTTCTTGGCATGAGATCAGTGTCTTGGTCCTGTAACTCCTATTCCATCTCCACGTATGTTTCCTTAACCATCTACTCAACCTGCTAAGAAAATTCCCGAACCTGCACCTGCTCACCCTCTTTTCCTCTACTGGCTACTTTGCTACCTCAATATGTATAGGCACAGTTTTCTTTGTTAGTACGCTTTGTCTTTCTTCCTATTCATGTTTCTACTTTTCTTCCCTTTCTCTCCTCCTTAGCTCTTTCTCTAATTTCAACTTCTTTTATGTTTCCTGCAACTTCCTCTTTGCATCTTTCAACCTTTTCTTCTCTCTCTTCCTCCGTTCTACTCTCCTTTCACGTTGTCTCCCCTTCGCCTCTATCTCTAAAGCTACTTTCTCAATAGGAGGATCTTCTCTGAACTTGTAGCTTTGCTCAACCTTTGCGATGTTGGCAATATTCCTCTTGTCTTTTTCTTGCATTGGTTTGCCACCCAATACTGTTGTTGTTGTTGGTTTGTGGTGTGCTAATTCCTACAGTGACGTTTTCCATTCTACAACTATGCTAACCAGTTCATTAACTCTAGAGGAGTTGTATCAATACCTCCAAGGATATTCCTCTAGCCAATGACATATCCCGTGGATCCATGGGTAATGCACCTTCATACATTGGTTCTTGCATATGCATTGGGGATCATATAGATTGAAACTCTTGGTGCTGAACCCAAACTTCTTCAAGTCCTCAACCTTGAAATTCGCATCCTTCAAGGTACGAATCTTATACAATCCAATCCACAAAGGAAGGGCAGACCATGTTTCCTTCTTCCTCCTATGTAGCCCTGCTGATAACCCTATCAAGATGTGATACACAACCTCTTGCATGACCAAATTATCCATGGAAAACCTTGGTAGCACATGTGGATGCTTCTCTTCACCAAACATCCTGATGAAGGTGCCACCAGGTAAGGCATACCAATCTACAATGTTAAGCAATGCATGCATCGCTTCTTGTGATATGCAAGGTGGATCCTGTTTGAAAATCATCTTGTACAACGGGGTGATGAAGTGGTCAAACAAAATCTCCATGACTCCTTAGTAGTTGCACTCAGAAAGCAACTTGTAATAGATGTTCACAATATCCTTTGATGGTATCCATGTCCAACCCATGCTAGGGAACTACTGCTAGGCACAGATTGCATCAAGAAGATATGCAGAAATAAAGAATCTTGCTTGCTCATCCTTATCCGAACTCCGGGAATTAGACACATGCACTTTCAGCTAGAGAGCCAACATGCCCAACTAGTTGAATGGCCTTCCTTCATTTTCCAACTCATCCAACATAACCACCCAAATCTGTGGAAAGGTCTTCGTGCTCTCTTAACTATACAAGCGACATGAAAATATGACCACGATTTGGTAATCCTTCCTGAGTGACTTCATCTTGTAGACCTGGTTGGGTGTTGCTATGAACTTTTATGGCTCTTTTACCCAATGCTTTATGATGTCTCTAGTGTTCAGATTTCTTTTGGGAGTATATAACAGTGCATCCATGTAGTTCACCGACTGTGGCAAGTGATACATATGATGGTAGTTTTCCAACCTGAAGGTAGCAAGATGTGTTCCACTGGTACTACTCAGTGTCATCATCTCGATATCAGTATGTGAGACAACCTAGTGAATGATATCCATGCATGTTAAGGCAGGGTACCTATATGCAACCCTGTAGAAGCCTCAATTTTGGACATTGACATAGCTATACTTGTCGATTTTCCAGATATTCCTTGAAGCTACCTGTAAATATGTCCTTTATTTCTTGTCATGTAATCTTCATGTCCTTTTCTACGAACAACTGTGTCTGCATAAATGGGAAAGTTCATTAGCACCTGTTCAACTACATCTCCAGTGCTACTTTCTATAGTATCGTTTGATCCAACTCTCTTGGAAACCATGTTGCCTATGCTGCTAAGAATTTTTTCAACAACTAATGTACCTAGAGATAGAGCGGACGCTCATTGCAAGCAAATGTTATCTTAAAAACACAAAGCACTTCAACGATAGATCATGCAACAAATTGGGAAACTTCTAGCCAAGGTTGTGCATTTGTGACTCTTAGAGGTGAGAGACTATTAGTTGGATTTGCGCATTACGCAATCCCAACTGCCAGTGATAGGTACTGATGACCGTGACTATGCAGACATAGTCCAGTGTGGCTTGTTGTGGATTGGAACTATGCAAGGTACAGTTCAGTCTGGATTGATGCTGGTTAGGACTGCACATTACACAATCCCAGTGGGAAAGACTCAGGCACTATCTCCTAGAATTGCACAAAGTGTAGCTGGAGCCAGTCATTGGCAACCTCTATGCAATTCCTAGAGCCAAGGCAGAGCCTTGAGTTCCATAAATGCGCAGTACTGGGAAGAGCTCGATTTGAGCCAAGGTAGCCCAGATCTACCCAAGGGAAACTTGAAAATGAATAGATCTGAATGCATCAGTGAAGGATGGTGCAGATATGTGTGAATTATCATGCATGCAATCATAGTAAAGTGAAAAAATCAGTCAAATGGAGGAACAATGAAGCTTGTGGGGAGAGTCACTGCGATGACAATCGTTAGTGAAAAACTGGGTTATGCATGCAACGTTAAGGAAAGGAAATGAAAAACTTAAAACAACACTTCTACAAGTTAAAAAAAACTAAAATGGCAAAGTTCATTCAACAAAACATGCAAACCAACAATCGCACAAGCCAAGGAAATAAAAGCGACAGAAAAAGCAGCAAAAGGCTTGAAAAGAAAAACTTACCCAGAAAAGTTGTGTTTATTTTGCCGAAGATTCCTAGATGCCTTGAGAATGCCATAACTCCAACATTAAATGTTAAAATGAGCTCTGGCGGCATCCATTAATTAGATTTGGTCGATTTAGGGTTTATGACGCACATGCCAAAAATATAGGAAAAATCGACAAGTGACACCAGTTTCTAAAATTAACTCAAGTGTAACTCGTAGTGCTAAAAATAGATCCCTATTTTTTAGGGATTCTTTTTATTTTTTCTTTTTTCTTTTTCGAGAAAGGATACCATGCAACCATTGATAAATTGTGTAGTTCTGGAGGGAACCACGCAACATGTCGACACATGCATCAGGCAGTAGCTGAGGGAATGCTTCTACGCAATTCCTGGGCTGAGTGACTCTGGATTCCTCTCATGCCCTACATAGTTTCCCAACTGAAGACAAGTTGTCAGCTGGGTCTGCATAGTTTTGGAGCTGAAGCTCACTGTTAAGCTACACTGTGTAATTCCTAAGAGCGAGGTTGGTTGCCCTCTAGGACTGCATAGCTTTCCAAGGCATTGCAAGAATCAGATGCAACTAAGTCACGAGGGGTCATCTTGGGGTTATACAACAAAGAAAGGAAGCAACACAAGCTATAAAGCGAAAGATGGATGCAAATCAAAACATAAGTGCCTGGGTAGTGCAAGACAAGCTATCGAAATTTAAGGAGGGAGGCTCCAAAACAAAGTGAAGGAAAAATTTTGGAGGGTGGTTGTAGCCACCACAACAAGAATTCATTTATCTATTTTATGAATTTTGGTGGGGTCAACTTCTGGAATTTAGGACCATTTGCTACAAGGTTTTTGAAGGCTACTACATCATTTGAGAGTTGTAATTATTGGGCTAGAACAACCATTGCAGACGCCTGATCTTATGAATCAAGGACCGAAACCAAACTTGAATAACTACAAATTATGGGAAAATCCCGCCATCTCATGTAAGACACTTGCATGAATCCTATCTCAAATATCGCCCACTCTAGTAGAAAAACAAACACCAAATCTAGGGTTTCCATAGAAATTCTTTGCTAATCCCTAACCATAAAGCAAAAAGTCATTTTTAAAGATAATTTTTCATAACCTCTAGGTTCTTATTTATGCCCCTCTGCAAGGGGTGAATCAATGGGATCTGAACCTCAAACATCATCACACATAACACTTCATTTTCACAACCATCACCAATTGAAATACCCTCCAGACTTCTTTGAAAGGGATATTTACCATACATAAACCTATTTACATTCATGTGAGATAAATATGAGATTGATTTTGTTTTGCAGGATAGATTAGAGTGAATATTTTATAAATAAAAATCACTATTAAAAATCTCCTTTGGATTTGTGATTTCTTGAAAATGTTCTCTCTCTAAGTTGATATAAGTTTGGGTTTTGGAAACATAGTACTCTATATTACTTTGTGATGATAGATATTCATGGAAAATATAGTCTTCTGGACTTGTCTACAATATCCATTTCTTTTTACCGAGATTGGGGAGTATAACATAAACCCAATAGTTCATGAAAATTTGTTATTATGCACTTTGAGATCTACTTGACTTGTGTAAATGATTCATGATCCATGACAACAAATAAATCTTGCGCTTGAAATTTGTGAAAATATATCTGTATGAATGAACATAGACTTTGAATATCTTTTATGGTTTTCAATATGATAGTTAGGGTGCAATCCATGTTTTGAATATATGCTTTGTAATGTGTATACAATGACTAATTTGGAGACATTGTGAATAAGTGCGTGGTTTGATAATAATTGGTTTCACATATTTGTATTCCAATGATGCTTGATTGATTTGGTATAGGCTATAACTCTTGCTCAAGCAACTAGTAACCAATTATTAGCACTTAACTATTTGTGATAATAGGGAATGAATGTTGGTAGACATTGGTAGGTTATCATATGAAAATTTTGAATGGAATTATATTTTAAGTGTTTTCATTTACACACCTTTCTCTTCATTTCAATATTTGGTTTTTAAGAAGTTAGGTCAAGAGTTAGAACCATTTATAATTTAGATCTAACTTAGATTGAGTACTTGACTTCTTGTCTTGGGAGTAGTGAAAGATAACATTCCAAATATACCACATGAGGTCTATGATAAAGTCTAGATAAACATGCCTAAAGTTCATGTTCTGTTCATTCCATCTTACAACGCTTGTTTTGTATTCTCAATTATATTAGACTAGAGATTTCATCCCGCATATATTTTTCTATCACTTCTAAGTTCATGAGCCCCGATTCGATCATTTAATGTTGTTGGTATAAAACATATATTTTTACAAAAACATACCATAGTGATCATGTATATCTGCTACAAATATGTCAATGGTATGGAAGACCTTAGGGTTAGAGGCTAGGTTGATGAGAGCATTCAAGAGGATTCCGCTTGTCTAGCTGAATAATCCAACTGTTACCATTATGTAGGTGAACATTAATCTTCTTTATGAATTCTAGAGCCATCACATTGGTCAAAGATCCCAAATCGACCATGTAATAATGCACATTTTTATTACAAATTTCAAAGGTCAAGAGAAAAGCAGGAGTTTCAAAAGTGGAACTTTGTCCTATTAGAGAAACGTCGTTGATGAAAAACTCATTTTCAATAGGGATATTGACCTTAGAGACATTCTTATATGTCTCATTTGGTTTAGTATACTTAGCAAAGTTCTCAATATTCTTCAAAATTTTCAACTAGTTTAAAGCCAAAATATTGTATAGTGAGATATTAGCTTTGAACTTCTTAAGATCGTCGATAAAACTATATCTGAATGATGGAGCACTCAAGGGATTACTTTCCTTTGCTTTCAGAAAGGAAGATTCAATAGTAATGGTTGTAGTACTAGATGGCGTGGATTTATTTGTAAAGACTAGACCTCTACTTCAAGTGTTATTTTCCTATAATTCTTTGGATACTTGGCTTAAAGTAGGCTTGGTGTCCCATAATCCATTTGTTGGTGAATAGTGCTCTCCTACTTTATCTTCCTTTGTTCTTCCACCCCTGATTCATTGCCTTTGTGTCCTATCTAGAGTTTAGACTAATCTCAAGGGAATTTGAGTTGTAAAATAAATGTTGTATTGAGTTACACCAAGTGGAGTGTTGCTTTTACTCATCATATGGTTATATTTCTTAAAAGGGGGCTTATTGTTATATCTAGGTTGAACTTCTCTTGCTGTCCTTTCCAAATAAATGTCCTTGTTTAACAATTTTTCTATTAGTCTAGCCATGCCTAAGAGATCAAGGAAGGATGCTTCCTTCAATTTGGTGTTATTTTCTTGATTCTCTTGTTTCTTAGTAGAAGTTGATGGTTTGATCTTCATCGATGCTTATTTTCCCATGAACAATCAATAGACCCTTTTCAAAGTTGACAAAAACCTCGAAATTTTCTTTTATGGTGTCTTTCTTGGTTCATTTTACAAACATGGCCATGGATGGTGGAAAATTATAGGTGTATAATTCCATTGCCACTTCATCCATAGGATGACAATTTTGAGGGATCTTATTTTGTTGAAGAAAAAATGTTTGATTACAATATTTTACATTTTCTTTGGAGTCCATTTTCATATGGGATAACTCCGGGAGAAGACTTGTGGGAGTCCTTTCTTCATGGAACATTTCAAGGAACATAGTCTCAAAAGTACCCAACGCATGATTGACATAGGGGTTAGGGAGAAGTAAAACAAGGAATCTTTTCCTGTAAATGTATATGGGAATAAGAGGAAAGCCATATATTTGTGTTCAATGTTTAGGAGCCACACATCCAACATAAACTTGTTTATATGATCATCAGGGGCATAATTTTTATTGGCATAAAATTTTAGAACTTTCTTCGAGTGCTCGAGAAATGGGTGAATAGGCCTAAGAACATTGAAAACATCCAAGGCTAGCCACAATCTATTGTCCAAGTTTGGTTTTACAATATTTTTCTGATGATTTATTGAAGAGTGAGGTGGAGAGTCTCTGGAAGAAGAGTGAGTCTTGCGAGAATCACTAGATGGTGAGTAAGGGGAATAAAGTGGTGATGGTGGCAGTTTTGAACTAGTTGGTTTCCTAGTTACTCTTGGGTGAATTATTTGACATACTTTGGGGACTTGTTGAAAAGTAATTCGAAGTGTTGCTATAAAAATATTTAGATATGATAGATAGGCTCGATGTTGCCTACCTAGTCCTCTAGGCGTATTCCACAAGAATTGCTCCTCGATATGTGTGATAACACAAATGATTCATCTACTGGTCTTGAGTGAATTGGCAATTTGAGTGTTTCTAGGACTTGGTGTATAAGGTTTGGGCTGATGTTTGAGTAAAATCCATAAAAGGATTCGACGGGTGTTGAGCTTAAATTTTAGGGTGGGAATCTGTTAGCGTATGCAAAGAAGAGGATGAAACTAACATTGGTGTTTTGACAACTTCCTTACGGTCCATTCATCTCTCACAAATTCATGGCTCCAAAATATTATTGGGATTACACCTTACTACAAGAATCAAAAGAGTACTTCCAACTCCTTCGAAGGTGGTTCTATTTATAGTGCCGTTTTTGTTAATGACTAATATGTGACCACTGTTAATGAGGGGAGAAAGCCTAATCGAAGGCCCCAATTCGACCAAGTTCATTTGGAGTGGTAATCTCCGACTAGTATGTAGGCTCGGTTGTAGCTTTAGGGTAAGGGCCATTTATATAAGTTGTAAACTACGTATACTATTAATGTGATTTTTAATCCTTACCTTTATAACTATTATTTATAGGGAATATTAACTATTTTAGGATTAAGGGGTTTAATTATTAGAACTGAATGGAACCAAAGAATAATAAGAAAATTTATTTTCTTAAATATAAGTAATAAGAAAAATTATTTTCTTAAATATAAGTAAAATGTTTGGCGATTGAAATTTTTTCAAATATAAATATTGATTCATTCTACAACCATTTAAAGTAAAACTCACATTAATACTAATCAATTACTTATAACTAAAACCTGAAATTGTCATAAGTTTATGAAAATATGCAAGAATCATGTATGGTAGACATTAACAATTATCCTATAGAAAAGACACATGTATCTTCTAGACAAGTCAATTTCATTGAACGGGAAATAAAGCATTTGTTACAAAATATTGCAAAAAGGGATTTTTAGTAGGAACATTCAACCTACCATTTTCTTACTCCCCTCTCTACCCCCCTTTCCTAATGTGGGAGACTTTCCTACTTAAACATTAAATTACACTTACAAAACTTGGATTTAGCTGGTAACTATTTTAGTGTTGTTATGGTGTTAGGATTTCTTTGGAATTAAATATTATCAATATATCTTCTAGACTACGTCAATATTCAGGATTTTCGAGATCCGAGGACTATCAATCTTTAGTAACTTCCACTCTTCTTTCAGGGTTTGGTCATCCAACCTCTTAATATCCTTTTTCATACCAGTAGTGAATCAAGTTGATTTTCTTCTTCGGTGGGCGTGATGATAATTTTTTCTATCAACTCATTGTCCACCTTTGGAATCTGCTTGATTTTGATGAAAAAATTGGCCCTGGCTCTAGTTATTTCCTTGAGCTTTGATCTAATGGGGGTGGAGCTGGGTAAATATTCCATGATTCCAAGCTCCCAATCCTCTACCATTTTTGCAGTGGTGCCCCACATTTGCTTGTCCAACTCAGGGGATTTATTCACTATTGTTTTAATTTCTTCACACCTTGATTTCCATACATCGATGATATTTATATTTATATTTTTTATTTTTTTTAGTCAAGGTAGTGATTATGGAGTGTCCAAATGCTTTATTTTCTAGATGTTGTTGCTTTGGTTGAGGGCTTTGTTGGATCAATTTTTGGCTTCCAATTAGGCATTAATTTTGTTGGTTATATTCTCCAATTGTACAAAATATTCTTGGACCTCCCCCAACGTTTCCATGAAAGAATGTTGGGTTCTTTGAAAATCATTATTAATTTAATGGCATATGCTTTAAGTACCTTCAGGAAAGTTTAGGCCATCTAAGCTTGTTCTGCTTTAATGCTTACATCTTTCTTGTGACTTTGTTTCAACATATTTAGCTCATTAATATGGGTTTTGTTTAGTTGTGCTATTTTCTACTCATATTAAGCCCTAAAGGACTTCGACAGTGCTATATGATGTTTCTCTAGTCTATCCTTTCATTCAGTTTCCATTCACTTCTTAGTTGTTCTATAATAGTGCTACCATTTGATTCAGCTACTCCACATCCATGGATAAACTTTGGGTGGTGGCTTTGTTTTCTATGGTAAGGGATCCTAAAACAAATTTTGTATCCATTGCATCCTTTAGATCACTTTGGCTGGAAACACTCCATGTTATTTTTTTCATGGACCCTACAAAATAATAGCTTCCTCTCCCACAACTCCTATATTTCTTCTTTTGGGGACATTGCAAATGATGACCTTCATGGACCTGCTCTAATAATATTCACCCAATTGAATTAATTCATCGTTGAGGTCCCTCAGATAATTTATCAATAGTAAGCACATTACATGTCTGCTTAGTGATTGGCAGAATAGAGGAAATCAGATTATGGGGAACAATTTGTAATTGGTTAGTTATGAGAGTGTTTGTCTCTCTGACTTCCTTTGTCTGGAAGATTTCGAGGGATCCACTAGATCCTTCATATTGTTGGCATCCTTTTCTGATACATCCACCTCCCCTTGTGGTTCCTTATCATCAATAGCAATATGTTATATAGTTGTGGCTCAAGACTAGGCCAAGCTTTCCTATTCCTTTGTTAGTTAAATTTCAAGCCATTTCTTTGCCCAGCCCTCAACTTTACCTATTTTATATTCATATTTTTCCTTTTAAATCATTTATATCTCTGAAGAGTGTTGTCCCAATTTTTTTTTTCTTCGGGATACTAGATGGGTTGCATGTCTACTTGTTCCTTCTCTTACATTCTCAACTTTGCATCTTCATATGTGAGGACGTCTCAGAACACTGTGTCTTCGGGGAGGGATTCATGTTCATATGCAAGTGAAAGATTCATAGAACTACAATGTTCTTTAACTATGTTGTGAGGGTCATGTATTTTGAAAACACATGTGAGGATTTTAGTCAGTGTGTAATGGCCAATTTTGATAGGAAAACACAACCACGCCCTCTTAGAATCATTGACTAAAACCAATGCTATTCCAGTTTCAATGGTTTGATAGGCGATTTCTCTTATCATTAGGTTGTCAGGGACCCACTAGGACATTAGGTGAGGGGCCACTAAACAACCATATATCTGGATGTATCTAGTGTTCTTTACTAAACTAGTTCCCTAAACCTATGAGAGAAATGATAGCTTCTTCAAATATCTTGGAGGCCAAAAAACCAAGTCGAAATTCATGGGTTTGAGTCAAGAAATGGTCACAAATTTCATAAAAAAACTTGAGGTAACGGTTTGCCCACAATTCTTGACAGTAGATGTGAATATGTGGCAAATTGGGTGTCCACTTCTAGTTCATGTGAAGAGACTCATTAGCAACACAAAAGTATCTATTAGGTATTATGACACATAAAAAGAGGGGCCCTCATTTCTTGAGGCTTCCTTTATTTTGAAGAGGGATTTAAACAAGTTTGTTGAAGGAATCCTTGAAAATTTGAATATACGACTAGTGGAAACTATTTCTGCTACTAGAGGTAACCATTCGATTTTAAAGTGGGAGGCATTGAAATTACCATATAACTTGTTGATCATCATTGAGAGATAATGGAAGGGTGCTCACAAGTGCTATGTGGGGTACTACTTGTTGGTGCGCACTTTCAATGAGTCATTGTCCCATCACCATCCTTTGATAAAATTAATGAATTTATGATATGTAGCAAATAAATTATCAAGGAACTACTTATTCAACTTAATTTCACATATGATTGAGATGATATCTATAGTTGAAAACATCGACCTTAAGAGAGGCCACGACTTCACATTTGTTGTTGACAATGCCTTCCTGCTATAAGTTGACCTATGCCATGAAACATTTGGTCATGTCATGCTATGTAATTATGGATGGACTTGTTTCTATCTGATATATCTTGGATTTCCTTATATTTCACATTGCCATGTAATATTGGTCAACTACATCAAATTGGGAGTTTGCGTATGTTTTATATATTTCCCCCCATTCGGGTATATGTTGGCCCCATCAATAGCTATAGTATCCCATAATAAGGCTTCATTTTTAGGTGTAACATACCCAATTTAAGTTTCCATGTAAAAACAATATAAAACCAAGGTCATGGGACACATATTCCAAGCTAAATGGTGGGAAAAACATCCTAGTGGGTGTCACTTTTGGTTTAATTAATGGCTATGGAAATTGGCAAAGACATTGACAAAAGAAAAGTGGCAATAATTGGTATTTTATTTATGAAATAAAGGAAAATAGGAGAAAAGGAAGGTGAAGTGACACATATTTGCATGAGAGTGAAATTGAAGGAAAATTTGAAAAATAGAGGCCTCAATGATAAAAAGGTTTTTGAGGATTAGTTGTTAGCCACTTGACAGTTTTTGGGTGGAGCTCTCTTCTATTCTATCTCTCGCTCGTACTCTTAAACACTTAGACTATTCTTAGAGCACTTTAGCATACATTGGATTTGAAGAAAGAAGGAAAAGGAAAGCAGGATAGCACAAGGGAACAATTGGATCAACCACTACATTTGGATTGATTTGCAGGTAACAAGGTGCATGTATGACTTCTTTGTTGATTTATGGATGCATGGTATATGCATGTGATTATCTGGCTATGTGTTGTCATTGGCATGGATACTTTCCGGGATTGATAGTGGTTTTAGCATTGCCTTGCCATTTCCTAGATAGCCATGATGTTTTGTCTTTTTCAACTTGATTTTTTTATGATTGGTTCTCATAATTCTTTATGGTTGTGGGTTGGAACAAATTCTCTAGAATCCGTAGAAAAACTTGGGTTGAGTTAATAGTCCTAGAGACTAGGTTGGGACAAATGCTATGGAGCCCTTAGTGGGTTGAGTTACTAGCCCTTGGAGCTTGGTTGGACAAACACTCTAGAGACATGGAAGATTGTGGGTTAAGTTACTAATTATTGGAGCCCTAGATAGCTTGAGTAGAGACCAATCTATTTGGTGTTAGCGATGTGTGATCGTGAGGTGGAATCACTGTGGTTAAGGGTGGAGGTGGTTTATCCTCTGGAAGTCATGGTTTGGTTTTATCTTGGTTTATTTCATGAGATCCCACATTCATTCTTGGAATATAGCATGGGGGTGATTGGATGAAAGAGAGATTTGGTTTAGCCCAATCTATGGCCGGGTGGTATGTGGAAGTCCCTGATTTGGTTGATATGTTAATATTTTAATAAGAGTTATTATTTTATTGTAATTTGTGTATATTTATAGTGATTATGTTGGTGATATTATGGTCCAATTTTCATGGTTTCTATGTTGGTTATTTATTGGTTACATGTTGGTTATGTGATATACATTACTTATGGCTCTTGACATGTTTTAATGACTGTATGAATGGTTGATGAATTTATGGACTAAAAAATGTTATTGCAACTATTATGAGAGGGAATTAGACCTTCTTGGAAATTCTTAGATAAGTTTCAGACTCCTGTGATCAGATATGCATTCATGACCTATAGCTTACATGTTCACCATATGTTTGACAAAATGAATGTCATGGTTCAGCCTGGTTAGGTCAAGTTCTTGTTCAAGTTTGGTATGTTTAGCATTGTCTTTGTGTTATTTATCATAATGATAAGTCGAAAGAAGTTATGGGCAGGGGTCTAGAGGTTAGCCTTGAATTGTGGCTTGATCTCGAGACCACATACACTAAACTGAGAAAATTAGATGACAATTGCATGGATCAAAGCTAATGGGTGTGCTTGGAGGCCTTGAACCACATGCAAGCAGTGTCAAGCATGTGGTTGGGAGTCTAGGTCACTAAAAGGCAACCCCAACTTAGTGTTTGGTCACTTGGAATTAGGGGAATTTTGAGGTATAAAATGGGCCTCCTAAGAAAAATGTACAACGAAAATAAACTTTATAGGAACCAATAGGATTCATGATTATGATGTCAACCATGGGGGATTATTCACCATTTTTGGAGTTAAAAAAAAAAAGATAATAAAATAATAAAACTACTTTTTCAACTTCTATTTTCAGCTTATCTCCCCAAGGTTTTACTCAAATTTTGAGTGGGAGTACTTGTTCGATGAAAAATTTAATTCCTCATGCAATTATTACTCATGTTGCATAATTTTGATGGACCCCACTACACAAAAAATGAGAAATCCATGAAAAAACATGATTGCAATCAAATTTTTAATGTATTTCTCATTTTTCACGTAGCAAGGTCCATCAAATTTTGGATGAGGAATCAAATTTTGGAAGTATACAACATGGGAACTCATTGGATGAGGAATCAAATTTTGCATCCAATAAGTGTTTCCGCTCGAAATTTGAGTAAACCCATAGGGAGATAAATTGAAAATATAAGATGAAAAAAATAGTTTTTCTTTTTTTCCCTCTAAAATTTGATGATGTAATCCAATCTTATTTTATTATTTCCACTATTATTTTATAATTTCCTTAGGAGGCCCATTTTGGACCTCAAAAATCCCCTAATGGGTGGTTCTTTGGTCGCTGAGTGTCCTGTAAGACTTAAGGAATGTTTGTGAGTTATCAGTTGTAGGCCCCACTTCGATAACTGAAGCTTGGAGGTCGGGTCATGTCATAGTAAATCTTTGTCTCATGTTTACCCTGGCAGGCCGATGAAATTGGGTAAATGTGGGAGGGGCAGTCACAGGGTGGTATTAAAGCAAGGTTTTTGTTCTCTTTGGTTGATATATGATACCACAGGTGGTATCAAAGCTTCCAAGTTCAAACACTTGGACTGCATATGGTTATGGTTAGCTCATTTACCCATCTAGCTAGATGGATGTTGTTACGTGTTCATTTTCATGGTGATGGTTATGAATGCATAATAGGTCATACATGCATCATGGTAGTCATTATGTAGTGTGTGTCATCATGATTTTGTTGATATATTATGATGCTGATATATTCGCTGAGATGGAGCATGAGATGTCGATTATTAGAGCGAGGCTACAACATTGGACCTTGGGATAAGAGAAAACCATCATACAAGTTTATATATTGGGCATCCAAGTATGTTAGCTAATCGTTGTTATAAGAATTATTGTTATGTGCATGCCTGTCATTCTATTGTTGTTGTGGTTACATGCATGATATGTTTTATTTAAACAGTGCAGTCATATGCACATGTGCCGATAGTAATCAATGATAGTAACTTGCCATTATATGCGTTGCAGTTATACACATAATGATTATGGTCATTGAATTTAAGATATTGGTGTTATATATATTGTGCCAATCTACATTGGCCTACGTAGATGGCTATGGTTATGACATTTAGGTATGAGTTTATTTACTTGTGATGTTGTGTCATACTAATATGGACTAACTTGTGCAAATGTGATAGCCTCCCTTGAGATACATTAAGTTATGAGTTTGATTATTTCGTCTATTTGGTTGATATAACATGTTATGTTTATAAGTTGTTTGAATGTTTGATTAATTGCATGATATGAATATGTGTCTATAAGATTGCATGAACGAATGATCTTATTTTATGATGGTTGTACTAACACAATATGTGTTGAGACAATTGATATGTACTTACTGCAAGTGGGTGCTAGTTGTAGTATTATGACTAATGATCGTGAGTTGATTGTGACATGGTTTTTAGTATTGGTAAATGTTGATTTCAAATTAATAGACATGATTTCTTGATCTTTGGAACATGTGGATGACATGTGTGAACAGGTGCACAGAAACATGCTTGATATTATCATGACAAGGTAACAATTTATTTGTTTATATAACTAACAGCTGGGTGATGCAATGGCACATAATAAGAGTTAATTTCAACAAGGTAAAAGGTAAAGAAATGAATAGGGTGAGAATTCCTTTGGCTATGTTTGGAAACCACAATTCCAAATGAATGAGTGCTTTGCATGAATACAATAGGTCTTCTTAACCTTGATTTTTTATGACATTATGTGGATATATGTTACATTTATGAACATGTATTTGACAGGTATAACAATTGGCTCTCAATTATGGCTAGATTTGTCAAGGAATTGGAGTCCCTTGAGAGATGATATATGTACATGTTTAGTTATAGGTCAATTTTTTGGATATAACAAGGTAAGGTAGTTGGTATATTATTATATCTATTATAAACTAAAAATTCGGTGTTTATGGAAGTAGGATGCAAGGGATTGCATGGTAAAGAAACCACCATGAAATCTTGAAGAAGGCTCGGGTTGAACCTTCCCATGGAAGAATTGGGGACCCATGGGGATTGAATCATGGTTTATGTTGGAAGTTTTGTGATTTCAGTGTTTTGTGAAATGTTTGCACTTGATTTTCATTTTCATTTATGTATTTTTTATGACCATGCCACTTTGTTTGTGGTGTCGTATTGCTATTGGCTTTCCATGGTTTTATTCTTTCTTGTTTCTTTTTCTTGCCTTTTATGATTTAAGGGTATTGGGAATTGGTTTGGGAAAGAGGAGAGTTATTAGAGATTAGGGGGAGCTGAACGAAACTCAACAGGTAATGTAAGACCTGAATGAAGCTTAGTGTATGAGTAAAGGGAAACTAAAGGCAAGAATATGACAGATGGTTGGATTGGTTGGGTCCACTGGGGTAAATGGATGATGGGAGGACAATCATGAGAAAGGTAAGATGAAAGGTAAAATAAATGTATTTGAGGTATCATATGCCTTGGATAAGTTGGGAACTGTTGTTATCAATGTTGTGCATGTTGTGCACAGATAAAGGGACTTTGTTATGCAACCAGCTCACAAAATATAAGAAACGAGAGATCAATGACTTCAAAATCAGACTCTTTGAGGGGGCAACCTACTTTACATTACACAAATGAACAATTCTTGGATGATACAAATGACAAGACCTCCTTTCTATATATAGGGGTCTAAGGGGTCACAATATAATCAAAGTCGACATAACAATAATAATGTTAGGGCACAACAATAACAATAGTTGGCTTCTATGGGGCACAATAATAAAAATATGGGGACAACATGGGCACAACAAAAACAATAAGGGGGTACAATGAAAATAATACTAAGGTAATACACTAGTATTATAGGGACCTAACATGTCCCTCTCCTTCAAAAAAGTGTTGTCCTCAATGCTTGAGTAGTTATGGATGCTTTTGTATAAAATTCTCATCCTCCCATGCAGAATCTTTCTCTGAAACTTCATAGAAATTTTTTTATAGTGAAAATGCCATGATGACCTATTTGAAGCAACGAAACCCTAGAATCCAAAGCTCTGATACCAAATGTTATGCAACCAACTCACAAAATAGAAGAAAACAAAGATCAACGACTTCAAAATCAGCCTCTCCAAGGGGGCAACCTCCTTTACCTCACACAAATGAACAATTCTTGCATGATACAAATGACAAGACCTCCTTTCTATATATAGGAGTCTAAGGGGTCACAATATAATCAAAGCCAACATAAAAATAATAATGTTAGGGCACAACAATAGTAATAAGGGAATACACTAGTATTATAGGGACCTAACAGAGTTCTCTTAACCTTGACCTTATGATATCTAATAATTATGTTGTGATAATGATTATGTTGATGTATATATGTATATATGTATGTATGTATGTATGTCATTGTCTGAGAGGGTTGTTAGGGATCATGATTTATTTATGTTAATGTTTATATGTGTGTGTGTGTGTGTGTGTGTGACATGATCATTAGGGATCATGATTGTGGTGGAATGATTGCTTATGTAGGTGAATGACATGAAAAGGTTCTTGGTGTATGAGGAATCAGGTGGGCAGAGTAGCCCTAACAGATTTATGAGGTTAGTACCATGTCGATATGATTTGATATTATGTGCTCACAATTATTCCTATGTTTATGTCACGGTAGGTAACACTAAATGATACATCAATGGAATGAAGGCAGTGTGCTCTACAACATAGTGGGACAAGCATGGATAGTAAAAAGACACTGGAAGTAAGGTTGCTTGGTAGAGACAGTGTGGTCTCTGGATATGCGATACTGGTGTTGTGTACATGTTTTAGATGCAGTGTTGTGTGCATGTTGCATATGCGATGTTGTGTACGTATGGTGTTGTGTACATGTTTCATATGTGGTGTTTTGTACATGCTGTATATGTGGTGTTGTGTACATTTTGTGTACATGTTGTATATGTGGTGTTGTATATATATTGTACATGTGGTGTTGTGTACATGTAGTGTTGTGTACATGTTGTGCATGTGGTGTTTTGTACATGTTATGCATGTGTTGATGTGTACATGTGGTGCTATGTACACATTGTGCATGTGGTGTTCTGTACATGTTGCACAAGTGGTTTTGAGTACATGTTGTGCAGGTGGTGTTGTGTACACATTGTGTAAGTGGTGTCATGTACATGTTATACATGTGGTGTTTTGTGTATGTGGTGTTGTGCACATGTCGTGTAGGTCATTACGTGTACGGTGGTGTTATGTACACATGGTGTAGGTGGTGTTGTGTACATGATGTGTTGATCTGAATTGGATCCATAAAAGACTGTTAAAGAACAATGACTGTATAGGTCGGGACAAATCTCTAAGAATTCAGAAACCGTGTTCAAAAACACCCCTGAACTAGTGGCAATGGCAGCCAACATGGAACAACGAGGACCTCGGTCAAAGCGCACTGACTGAGGCCCATGGAGACTACGCAGGAGGTCAAAGTAGCCCCTGGGAGCCCCGAATTGGGAAAATAAGGAGGTTTTTGATGCGCGATTAGCGCTTAGCTCTAATCGCGCATCGCTGAGTAAACAGGGCCAAAGCACAGGAAGCCCAAGCACACAGATGCATGGCGAACCGGAGAACCACAGGCAGAAAAGGTAAAAGTGCTAAACGTACGAAGGTGGGACCCGCGCTCTGGAAACCAGCAGTATTGATCAGGGCACCCTCAAATAGTAAATAGTTTTGGACGAGAGCGGAGCGATCCCATACAACAATCGATGTGTGGCAAGCGGAGGTGAGAGAAAACCATCATTGATCATGCGTTATCGGTCAAGTAAGTCAACCACGTGGGACGTGCGTATGGCATCGGATCTGGAGGCCCCAGATTGGACAACTGAGATCAAACCCGATGGAGGAAGCGAAATCGACGGAGGAATACACCACGATTTATAAAGATTTGGAATCTGTTTGACCGCCACAGTGGAGGAAAGACTTCATCCACGATGTAACTGAAGAAATGAACCGACGAAGCAAGCTGGCATTATTTAGAGGAGGACACGTGGCCACTCCCTGAGCATTCATGCTGACACCGAACAGGGAACTCCAAGCGCAGCTACAGAAGGTGAATTGACAGAGGCAAAAGAGGAAATGAATAAGCATTGGAACGAATGGCTAAAAGCCATGAACAGCTAGAAGATACACACGTGAAGTCAGAGAGACAAAAAAAGACCAGAATCCCGAAAGGAGGATAGAATGCACAGAGGTAGAAGGCAGTGAAGCAAAAGCATAAAGAGACAGAAGGTCAAGTTGACCAGAGGCAGCATCGAGCACCAGAGAGCTTGAGAGTTTCAAGCCATCCCATAGAGGAATCTGTCCACTGTAGACCAGAAGGTCAGAGAGCTGGTAGGAAGAAGAGTCTGTGTACTCTAGTGGCTTGGGGAATCCAAGAACCACCCTGCCAAGAAAAACTGCTTCAGAAGAACTCACATTGAGTCCCTGCAATGTAATTCTCTGGTTAAAGGCACAATAAAACAAGGCCACCACTGAAATTTGGACTGGAGATGTAGCCCTAGAGAATAGGGTGAATTCCTTATTAAAAATTCTTGTGTCTTTGTGTTTGCTTACTGTATTTCTCTATTGTCTTTCCATTTTATTGTCTTTGTATTGGTAATCTGATCGATCTGTTGCTTCAATAACACAAAACACACACCAGCACATGAGTCTGTAATACCGATAAACAATAAATCTTTAACTGATGTCACTCATAGGGTGAATATCAGATCAAGTGGTATCCGAGCTCTAGGCTATAAGGTTATACAAGCTTGTGTTGGTTTAGCTGTGAATGCTCATGAGATCAAAGCTCAAATTAGGAGAAGGAGAGTTGGTGGAAACTAATCCTGAAATTGGGAAAGTCTATTCTCGGAAGACAATGTTAGAGGAAGGTTCTATGGGGCCAGATCCTCAATTCATAGAGAGTTTCCTAGCTATAAAGTCTATGGTAGAAGAAATGTATAGGGACTTTAGAAAGCACAAGGATGAAGATTCATCAAGTTCTAAACAAGATAAAGAAGAAGATGAGTCCCATTCCCATGACCACTCAAAAGGAAAAGGGAAATAGGAAAGCTTTCTCACACCTCCTAATAGCCTTGTGCATAATAAGAAAGCATCTTTGATTAAGCTATATGTTAAATTTGATTTACCTATATATGATGGAGAGCTAAATGCTGAAAAGTTGGACAATTGGATTAGACAAATTGATGTGTATTGCAGGGTGCAGAACATCAACTTAGACAAGAGTAAAATTCAGCTGGCAAGCCTACACCTAGGAGGCACTGCCTTGGTTTGGTGGGAAGACAGAACTCAAGTTGACATAAAGAAACATGGCAAGTCCATCTCTGTCTGGAGCGAATTTGTTTATGCGGTCAAGAAGCAGTTCTATCCATTGGCCTACATGCAACAAGCCATGATGAGTTGGCAAACTCTTCGGCAGTTGAAAGGGCAAAGTGTGCAAGGGTATACTCAAGAGTTCAGGAAGAGAGCATTGATGTTGGGCATCGCGTTAGACTCACTAGAGGCTCTTTTGAAGTACATTAGTGGTCTACACAACTACATGAGGCATACCATCCTCATGTTTAATCCCACTAGTATAGATGAGGTATTTGTACAAGCTACTCATCTAGAAGCTAGAGGAAATAATGGAAATCCAGAAGTTGGGGGACCATCCCAACCCACTGTAAGCAAGAGCAAGGAGAAAAGAAAGCAGAAGTGGAAAGCAAGGAAGGTTAACACTGTACAAAAGGGCAAAGCTTCATGCACTCACTGTAAAAAGGAGGGGCATGATGATGAGCACTGTTGGATTCTACATCCAGAGCTAAGACCTAAGAAGCCCGAGGGCAAGAAGAAGAAGACTATTGCAGCTATTCAGAAAGATTTGGGGTCAGACTCGGGAGATGAAACAATCATTACAGCCACAGGTATAAAAGGTAAGAATTTTGAAGCATCTACTAGTAATTCTTCTCAAACTATTATTGATGAAGAACATGAGAGAAAAAGACATGAGCTTTTCCATATTCGAGTTATTTCCAAACATCAAAAGATTGATACTTTTTTTTATAATGGCTCACAACTAAATTTGATTTCTGAAGCAATTGTGAAGAAATTGGGATTAGCAACTACACCTCACAAGAAACCATACCCATTAGGATGGTTGAATGATAAAGCACAACTACAAGTGACTAGACAGTGCAAACTCAAGTTTTCTTTTGGGTCAGCATTTGTAGATGAGGTTGAGTTAGACATAATTCCTTTGGATATGTGTGGAATTGTTTTAGGAATTCCTTACTTGTATGATAGAAAGGCTATTTTCTATAGAGCTGAGAACAAGTATCTACTTGTTAAAGATGGAATCAAATACTTTCTAAGAGCTCACAAACTCAAGAATAATTATACTCTCATAAATTCTGGGTAGATGAAAAGAATGATAAATTTATGCAAACAATTCTTACTAATGGTTGTAAAGGAAAAGAAACCTGATAAAACTAAGGTATTTGAAGGTTGTAATGCTCAACGGCAAGCTGATATAGAAAACATTGTTTCAGAGCATGATGTCCTATTTCAGGAACCTAAATGTCTGCCACCCAAAAAGGAAATAGAACATGATATTATTTTACAGCAAGATGTTCCATTACCTAACATTGGGATGTACAGGTTTTCTACTTTAGAGAATGCTGAAATCAAGAAGTAAGTGTAGGAGTTGCTCGAGAAAGGGTTCATCAGGCCTAGCACATCACCATGTGGGTCAACAATCGTTTTGGTGAGAAAGAAATATGGCTCGTGGATAATGTGCATTGACTACCGAGCACTGAACAAGATAACAATAAAAAATCGTTATCCCCTTCCTCGCATATATGATCTTTTAGATCAATTGAGGGAAGCTGCTTATTTCACCAAGTTGGATTTGCACAGTGGATACCATCAGGTCAGAGTTGCAAAGAAAGATGCATGGAATACTACTTTCAAAACAAAGTAGGGATTCTATGAGTGGTTGGTTATGCCTTTTGGCTTGAATAATGCCCCTACTACTTTCATGAGATTAATGAATGAAGTACTCAGGCCTTTTCTTGATGATTTTGTTATTGTGTATCTAGATGACATTCTGATTTTTAGTAAAACGTGGGAAGAACACTTAAAGCATGTTAAACAAACATTAGATGTTTTGAAAATAGAAAAACTTTATGTTAAACTCTCAAAATGTGAATTTGGCAAAACATCTCTAAATTATTTGGGTCATATAGTAGGGAATGGTGAATTGAAAATAGATCCCTCTAAAGTGGCAATCATTGTAAACTGGCCTAAAGCCAATTTTGCTACAGAAGTGAGAAGCTTCTTAGGAGCAGCACAATATTGGAGGAAGTTTATTTCTAATTTTTCCTCAATTGAAGCTCCCTTACATGCTTTGACATGATTGAACAAGGTGTTTCAGTGGGGAGGCAAACATTAGAAAACCTTCGACACCTTGAAAGAAAAGATTAGTACAGCACCTGTATTAGCACTGCCTGATCTACAAAGACCATTTGAAATCCAAACATATGCCAATGAATATGCCATGGGAGCAATTTTGACACAGCACGGTAAACCCATATGTTATCATTCTGAGAATTTTAATCCTGCAGTAGTTAACTATCCTACATATGATAAATAATTGTATGCATTAGTTCAGAGTGTGAAAAAGTGGAAACATTACTTAATGGGAAAAGAGATAGTAATACATATTGATCATCAACCACTTCAATAGCTACACTCCCAAACTAAGTTAAAGCAATCAAGACATTACAGGTGGATGGGTTTTCTACAACAATTTCATCTAGTCATCGGATATAAAAAGGGCATACACAACAAGGTTGCAAACATGTTATCTAGACCCATTATAAATGCATCTACCATACTTAAGCATAATTATGTGCTACATGAAAGCTACATAGAACAATATGCTCAGGATATGGACATTAAAGATGCATATGCAACTTTGAGTCAAGGAAAAAAGGTAGAATAATTGGACTATCATGTGAAGGACCGACTCTTATATCATTGTGGGAAACTCTGCATTCCACAAACAAATAGAGTAAAGATAATTAGAGAGGCACACACTTCTCTGATATCAAGTCACTTTGGGGTAAGTAAAATAGTTGCACGACTGCAAAGATTTTGTTATTGGCCAAAAATGAATGAGACGATTTCTAGGTATGTAAGAGGGTGTACTATGTGTGCAAAAAGCAAGCCCAACAATAGAAAACTAGGCCGGCACACTCCTCTACCAGTTCCTTCTCACCCTTGGGAAAGTGTTTCCATGGATTTTGTTGGAGGACTGCCTAAATCTAGGAAAGGTCATGATTATCTATATGTGGTTGTGGATAGTTTCAACAAAATGTGTATTTTGATACCTTGTAATAAACAGATTACAACTGAACAAACTGCAAAATTATTCTTTCAACATGTATGGGTTCATTTTGGATTACCCACTTCTATTGTATCTAATCGAGACACCCAATTTTTGGGAAAGTTTTGGTCAAGTCTGTGGGAATTGATGGACACCCAACTGAAGAAAAGCATAGATTTCCATCCACAAATTGATGGCCAAACAGAAGTAGTTAACAGGACAGTGATCCAGTTACTAAGGGGATATTGCAGCAAACATCCTAAGCTTTGGGATCAACATTTGTGTTATGTGCAACATGCTTACAACAGAGCCAAACACTCTTCTACACAGAGATCTCCTTTTGAGACCTGTTTTGGTTTCATACCAAGGTCACCTTTGGATTTTGTCTTTGGTAAAGATACCATGGTTGATGGACACACTGATGTGGATAAGGCAACTAGGGTTATTGAACAGATCCAGGAGATCCACCAGGCAATACAGGAACAGCTAGAAAAGAGCCAAGCCAAATACAAGGCTAGGCATGACAAGCATCGGATGGAGCATAGTTTTCAAGTTGGAGACCAGGTATGGATGTATATCAGCAAGGACAGGATGTAAGGTGAAGGTAAAAATATAAAGCTTATCAGGTTTGGACCTTTTAGGATACTTGAGAAGATTGGTGAAAATGCTTTTCGCCTTGATCTACCAGCTTACATGCACATCTACTTAGTCGTAAATGCAGATTTCTTGAGATTGTTTGAACCTTCAGTGGTTGAGGATCCTGAAGAGAAAAGTCAATTGCCTTCTATTGATGACATGCTACATGAACATCTTAATGAATTGTAGGAAGACACAGTCTTGGACAGGAAGGTGAGGATGACGCGCAGGGGAGATGTTGAGTACCTTAGAATTGAATTCAAAGGTTTGAATCCGAGTAGTGCAAAGTGGATTGAGATTGGACAAGTGAGAAAGCAGTATCCTCACTTAGTTGATGCTTGAAAGAAAACCAACTTTTGGTGGTCCAAAAGCTTTTTCAGTCGTAAGGCTGTGATCCGAATTGGATCCACAAAATACTGTTAAAGAACCATGACTGTATAGTTTGGGACAAATCTCTAAGAATTCAGAAATCGTGATCAAAAAAACCCCTGAACCAGCGGTAATGGCAGCCAGCGTGGAAAGACGAGGACCTTGGTCAAAGCGCGCTGACCGAGGCCCATGGAGACTACGCAAGAGGTCAAAGTAGCCCCTGGGAGCCCCGAATCGAGAAAATAAGGAGGTTTTTGATGCGTGATTAGCGCTTAATCGCGCATCACTAGGAAAACAGGGCCAAATTAGGGGAAGCCCGAGCACACGGACGCATGGTGAACAGGAGAACCGCGGGCGGAATAGGCAAAAGCACTAAATGTATGAAGGTGGGACCCGTGCTCTAGAAATCAACAGTATTGATCGGGGTGCCCTCAAACGGTAAACGGTTTTGGACAAGAGCAGAGCGATCCCTTAGAGTGATCAGTGTGTGGTAAGCAGAGGTGAGAGGAAATCATCATTGCTTGCGCGTTATCAGTCGAGCAAGTCAACCACGTGGGACATGCGTATGGCATCAGATATGGAGACCCTAGTTCAGATGGCTAAGATCAATACCCAGTGGAGGAACCGGAATCGACGGAGGAATACGCTGCGATTTATAAATATTTGGAATCTGTTTGACTGCCACAGTGGAGGAAATAGTTCATCCACGACGTAACTAAAGAAATGAACCGATGAAGCAGGATGGCGCTATTTAGAGGAGGACACGCGGCCACTCCCTGAGCGTTCATGCTGACGCCGAACATGGAACTCCAAACGTAGCTACAAAACGTGTATCGACAGAGGCAGAAGAGAAAATGAACAGGAATTGGAATGAATGGCTAAAAGCCATGAATAGAAAAAAGATACACAAGTGAAGCCGGAGAGATGAAAAAAGACTAGAATCCCGAAAGGAGGCTAGAATGCACAGAGGAAGAAGGCAGTGAAGCAAAAGCAGAAAGAGACAGAGGGCCTAGCTGACCAGAGGTAGCATCAAGCACCAGAGAGCTTGAAAGGTTCAAGCCATCCCATAGAGGAATCTGTCCACTGTAGACTAGAAGGTCACAGAGCTGGTAGGAAGAAGAGTCTGTGTACTCCAATGGCTTGGGGAATCCAAGAACCACCCTGTCAAGCAAAACTGCTTCAGGAGAACTCACATTAAGTCCCTGCAATGTAATTCTCTACTTAAAGGCACAATAAAACAAGGCCACCACTGAAACTTGTATCGGAGATGTAGCCCTAGAGAATAGGGTGAACTCCTTATTAAAAATTCTTGTGTCTTTGTGTTTTCTTACTGTATTTCTCTGTTGTCTTTCCATTTTATTGTTTTTGTATTGGCAATCTGATCGATCCATTGCTTCAATAACATAAAACACACACCAGCACATGAGTCTGTAATACATATAAACAATAAATCTTTAACTGATGTCACTCATAGGGTGAATATCAAATCATGTGTTGTGTAAACTTTGTGCAGGTGGTGTTGTGTAAATGCGGTATTATGTACATGTCTTACATGTTGTGTTGTGCACATGTGGTACTGTGTTAGGTGTATTGTGTAGTCATTGTATCATGACATGTATATTTGTTGTGTTGTCCTTTGTGTATGTATATGCATTGTATTGTACACCGAGTGTAGGTGTACGTGTTGTGTTGTGTTGTACACCGGGTGTAGGTGTATATTTTGTGTTGTATCTCGGGTGTAGGCACATGTATTGTGTGGTGATGTAAATTGTGTGTGGGTGTACACATGTGACATACACTGTGTGTATGTATACATGGTTAAAGAGAAGGAACTAGGTGCTTTCTGAGTGTGGTAACTGATCTAGTGTGTGTACAGAAAGGACAAAGAAAAAAGGTAGAAGAAAAGGACTAATTGAAAGATAAGTATCAATATTTTATTTCAATTTTAATTATGCATATGATTTTGATTTATGATGGTTACATGTGATCTATGATTCTGATTTAGGATGGTTGCATTTTGTGCTAACTAGATGTGATATGTTTATACATGATGATTTGATCAAAGAGATAGTTTGACTTATTGTGATAGGAAGTAAACAAAATTGTATGTGTACCTTATTGACGAGCTACCAATGAGGTATGATTTGAATTTATTTCAATTTATTTTGACTGTAATGGAAACTATGTGCTTGGTACAAGAAATCATGGACATGCCCAACTTTGGGTGGTTGACATGGTCTACAAGGATTAGCTATAGCTAAAAAAGGGAATTAGAACAGGAAGCAATATGCTGGTAAAGAATTCAAGAACATGGCCATTATGGAACATTGGTACCCAATAGTGCCCATTGATTTCCATGAGTATGTTATGACTGTTATGATGGTTTTAAGGCTGGGATATGCCTTGGTTTTTGGACCTTTCAATGCATGGAAACCTTGTCAAGCGTTGGATCGCCTAAGGGAATGTGTAGCAAAGAAGGGGATGCCAATGGAACTTAGTAGGTGTGTGACTACACAAAAGGGGGTGACTGGATTTCCCAAGGGACTATGTAGCAAAGAAGGGAAGGTCGAGTAATGAATTTTTTTTCTTCATTACCATTGCCAGATGGAATCAGATGCAGATTGCAAGTGCAACCAAGAAAAATGAGCTCGTAATTATTCACTGAGAGGACAAGTAGTGCAAGGATCGTAGCACCGGATGTTGGATGCAGGGTTGAATTTGGTAGTAGATTCTGGACTTCCTCGAAAGGAGGTGAATCTTGGTACTACTTTGAGGGTGTAGGTGTGAGCCTCTAGAATCCCTTGTTTTGGATGCAAGCATTGTATCCTTTTATTTTCTAGTTAGATAAAATGTGCATATGTAGATGTGTATATTATTGTAAATACTATATCGATTTGTTGTTATAAAGCTCCATAGAGTATGATTATTTGTTGCTTGAAGAAAATGTTCATAGGTATATGTGATTGTTATTGTAGATACCATAATGAGCTATGTTATAAAGCCCCAGTAAATTGTCAAATTGGCATGTTTTCAGCAATGGTCATTGTAAATATTGTAACAAGGTGGGTTATAAAGTTCCATAGGCAGTATGCTTTTGTTTTCAGAAGTTCGTTGGTCATAGGTGTTAGAGAATATCAAGGATGGTGTTCCCCAAGGTGGAGGGGTTTGTAATATCCCTAGGTTAGGTTTCCATGTAAAAAAAATATAATACCAATCTCATGGGACACATATTCCAAGTTGAATGGTGGGAAAAACATACTAGTGGGTGTCACTTTTGGTTTAAATAATGGCTATGGAAATTGACAAAGGAATTAGAAATACAAAGTGGAAATAATTGATATTTTATTCATGAAATAAAGGAAAATAGGAGAAAAGGAAGGTGAAGAGAAACAAATTTGCATGAGAGGGAAACTAAAGGAAAAATCAAGAAGAATCAAGAAAATAGAGGCCTCGATGATAAAAAAGGCTTATGAGGATCACTTGCTAGCCTTTTGGTAGTTTTTGGCTGGAGCTCTCTTCTATTCTCTCACTCTCTCATACCCTTGCACACTTAGAGTATTCTTGTAGCATTCTTGGAGGACTTTGGCACACATTGGATTTGGAGAAATAAGTTAAGGAAAGCAAGAAAGTGCAGGGGAATAGTTGGATCAGAGGATACAACTGGATTTCTTTGTAGGTAACATGTATGTATGATTTCCTTGCTAATTTATGGATGCATGGTATATGCATGTGATTATCTGGTTATGTGTTGTCATTGGCATGGATATTTTCCTAGATTGATAGTGGTTTTAGCCTTGCCTTTCCATTTCTTATATAGCCATGGTGTTGTGTGTTTTTCCACTTGATTTTTTTATGATTGGTACTGATAATTCCTTATTGATGTGGGTTGGAACAAACACTCTGGAAGCCCTAGAACAACATGGGCCGAGTTACAAGTGTTGCATCCTAGGTTGGGACAAATTCTCTAAAGCCCTTGGTGGGTTGAGTTACTAGTCCTTGGAGCAGGGTTAGAAAACTGCTTTGGAGACCTGGAAGGCTATGGTTTGACTTACTAATTCTTAGAGCCTTATATAGCTTAGGTAGAGACCAATCTCGTTGGTGTTAGTGATGTCCAAATGTGAGGTGGAATCAATGTGGTTAAGGGTTGAGGTGGTTTTTCATTTGGAAGCCTTGGTTTGTTTTTGTATTGGTTTATTCCATGAGATCCCACATTCATGTTTGGAATATGATACGAGGGTGATTAACTAAAAGAGAGATTTGGTTTAGCCCAATCTATGGTCGGGTGGTATGTGGAAGTCCCTAACTTGGTTGGTATTTTCGTATGTTAATAAGAGCTATTATTCTATTTTGATTCGTGTATTTGTAGCGATTATGTTGGTGATATTATGGTTGATTTACCATGGTTTCTATGCTAGTTATTTGTTGGTTACATGCTAGTTATGTGATGTATATTACTTATGGCTCTTGACATATTTTGATGAATGTATGAATGGTTGCTGAATGCATGAACTAAAAAATGTTATTGCATCTATTATGAGACGGAATTAGACCTTATTGGTGATTCTCAGATTAGTTCCAGGCTCCTATGATAAAATATGCATTCATGACCTGTAGCTTACATGTTCGCCATATTTTGACGAAATGACTGTCATGGTTAAGCCTAGTTAGGTCAATTTCTTGGTCAAGTTTAGTATGTCTAGTATTTTACTTATGTTATTTATCATTATGAGAAGTCTGAGGAAGTTCTAGGTAGGGGTCTAGAGGCAGGCCTAGAGTTGTTGCTTGAATCTTAGGACCATATACACTAAATTGAGCAATTTAGGTCACAACCACATGGAGCAAGGCTTGTGGGTGTGGTTGGAGGCCTTCAACCACATGCAAGAAATGTCAAGGGTGCATTTGGGAGTCTAGATCAGTGAAAAGCAATCCCATCTTAGGGTTTTTTTCCCTAGGATGGTTCTTTGGCCACTAAGTTTCCCATAAGCCTTGAGGAATGTCTATGAGTTATCACTTGTCGGCCTCACTTCCATAATTGAAGCTTGGAGGTCAGGTCATGTCATAGTAACTCTTCATCTCATGCTTACTCCGGGAGGCTGGTGAAATTGGGTAAATGTGGGAGGCGCAGTTACAAAGTGGAATCAAAGCGAAGATTTTGTTCTCTTTGGGTGATATCTGATACCATAGGGTGGTATCAGAGCTTATAGGTTCAAACACTTGGACTAGATATGGTTATGGTTAGCTGATTTAACTCATCCATCTAGGTGCATGTTGTTATGCGTGCATTGTCATGGTGATGGTTATGCATGCATAATAGGTCATACATGCATCATGGTATCTGTTATGTAGTTTTTGTCATCATGATGTTGTTTGTATGTTATGATTCTGATATGTTGGCTGAGATGGAGCAAGGGATGCAAATTATTAGAGCAAGGCTACGACATTGGACCTTAGGGTAAGAGCATATCGTCTTACATGTGTGTATGTTGAACATGCAGGTATGTTGGTTAATGGTTATAAGCATTATGGTTATGTACATGCCTATCATTATATTGTTGTTGTGGATATATGCATAATAGATGTTAGTTAATCAATGCGGTCATATGCACATGCATCATATAGTCGTGAATGATAGTAAATTGTTGTTATATTTATTGCAGTCATACACTTGATGATTATGGTCATTTCGTTTAAGATCTTGATGGTATATGTATTGTGTTAATCTCGATTGGACTACGCAGATGATTATGGTTATGATATTCACGTATGAGTTGATATACTTGTGATGTTGTGTCGTACTAATTTGGACTAACTTATGTAAATGTGATAGCCTCCCTTGAGATACATTGAGGTATGAGTTTGAATGTTTGATTGATTGCATGATATGAGTATGTGTCTTTCACATTTCATGAAGGAATGATCATGTTTTAGGATGGTTGTACTAACATAATATGTGCTGAGACAATTGATATGTACTTGAGTGAAAGTGGGTGATAGTTGTAGTATTATGACTAATGACTATGAGGTGGCTATGGCATCGCAGTTAGTCTTGGTAAAGCTTGATTTCAAATTAACAAACATGATGTCTTGATATTTGGAACATGTGACTGACATGTGTGAACAATTCAGGGAAACATGCTCGATATTAGCATGACAAGATAACAATTAATTTGTTTATATAACTAACAATTAGGTGATGTGACAACACATAATAAGGCGTAACTGTAGCAAGGTAAAAGTTAAAAGGAAAGTATTTGAGTGAAAATTCCTTTGGATATGTTTGGAAACCACAATTCCAAATGAACAAGTTCTTTGCATGAATACATGTGGTCTAATTAACCTTGATTTTGTCTGACATTATGTGGATATATGATATATTTATGAACATGTATTTTTAGGTATAAAAGTTGGTTTTCAGCTATGGTTGAGTTTGTCAAGGAATTAGAGTCCCTTGAAAGAGGATATATGTACATGTTCATTTACAAGTCAACGTGTTGGGTACAAAAAGGGAAGGTAGTTGGTATATTATTATATCTTTTACACTAAAAATTGTGTGTATATGGGTGTAGGATGCAGGGGATTGCATGGAAAAGAGATTGCTATGAAATATTGAAGAAGGCTCAGTTTGAGCTTTCCCTTGGAAGCATTGGGGACCCATGGGGATTGAGTCATGGTGTATAATGGAATTTTTGTGCTTTCAATGTTTTGTGATTTTTTTATGCTTGATTTGTAGTTTTTTTTATGTCGGTGCATGGCCATGCCACTTTGTTTTTGGTATCGTATTGCTATTGCTTTTCCATGGTTTTCTTCTTCTTTGTTTCTTGTTCTTTCCTTTTATGTTTTAAGGGTCCTAGGAATTGGTTTAGTAAATAGGAAATTTAATGGAGCTCAGGGGGAGCTAAATGAAACCCAATAGGTAATGTAAGACTTGGATGAACTTTAGTGTATGTCTAAAGGGTAGCTGAAGGCAAGAATATGATAGGCAACTGGATTGGCTGGTTCCAGTGTGGTAATTGGATGACGACATGGAAATCATGAGAAAGGTAACAAGAAAGGTAAAGTAAATGGATTTGAGGCATCAAATGGCTTTTCTAGGTTGGGAACTATTGTTCTAAATGTTGTTTATGGTGTGCATGCATAAAGGGAGTTCTTTTAACATTTACCTATGATATCTAATAAATATGTTATGATAATGATTATGTTGATGTCTATATATGTATATTTGTATTTTGTTGTCTAACAAGGTTGTTAGGGATCATGATTGCTTTATGTTAATGTTTATTTATGTGTGTGTGTGTGTGTGCGCGCGCGTGTGTTTGACAAGATCATCAGAGATCATGCTTATGGAGGAATGATTGCTTATGTAAGTGAATGGCATGAAGAGGTTCCCGATTTATGAGTAATCAAGTGGGCAGAGTAGCCCTGATAGATCTATGAGTTCAGTATCATGTGGATATGATTTGATATTATGTGCTTACAACTATGCCTATGTTTATGTCATGGAAAGTAACACTGAAGGATACATCAGCAAAATCAAAGCAATGTGCTCTGCGACATGATGGGACAACCATGGATAGTAGAAGGACACTAGAAGCAAGGTTGCTTGGTAGAGACAGTGTGGTCTTCGAATGTGTAATACTAGTGTTGTGTACATGTGGTGCTATGTATACATTGTGCATGTGGTGTTGTGTACACATTGTGTAGGTGGTATTGTGTACATGTGGTGTCGTGTACACATTTTGTAGGTGGTGTTGTGTACATGAGGTGTTGTTTACATGTTGTGCAGGTGGTGCTATGTACATGTGGTGTTGTGTACATGTTGTACATGTCTTGTTATCTGCATGTGATGTTGTGTACATGTTGTACATGTGGTGTTGTGTGTATATGGTGTTATGTACACGCCGTGCAGGTGGTTTTGTATACATGTGGTGCTATGTTAACATGGTGCAGGTGGTGCTATGTACATGCGATGTTGTGTACACGTTGTGCAGGTGGTGTTGTGTACATGTGGTATAGTGTACAGGCCATGCATGTTGTGTTTTGCACATGTGGTAGTGTGTATTGTGTATTGTGTATTCATTTTATTGTGACATGTGTAATCATTGTGTTGTAATCTATGTATATATATGTATTATGTTGTACATCGAGTGTAGGTGTATGTGTTGTATTATACACTAGGCGTAGGTGTATATGTTGTGTTGTATGTGGGGTGTAGGTGGATGTATTGTGTGGTGTTGTACGTCGTGTGTGGGTGTATGTGTGTGATTTACACTGTGTGTATGTGTACATCATTGAGGAGAAGGTACTGGGTGCTTGTCGGGTGTGGTAACCAATCCATTGTGTGTACGGAAAGGACAAAGAACAAAGATAGAAGCAAAGGACCGATTGAAAGATAAGTATCGATATTTTATTTTAGTTTTAATTATGCATATGATTCTAATTTTTTATGGTTACATGTGATCTATGATTCTGATTTAGGATGGTTATGTTTGGAGCTAACTAGATGTGATACATTTATACACGATGATTTGATAGAGGAGCTAGTTTGACTTGTTGTGACAAGAACTAAAGAGAATTGTAGGTGTACCTTATTGACAAGCTACCAATGAGGTATGATTTGAATTTATTTCAATTTATTTTGACTCTAATGGAAACTATGTGCTTGGTACAAGAAAGCATGGATATGCCCAGGTTTGGGTGGTTGAAATTCTCAGTTTGGGTCGCTGAAACTGACTGCAAGGATTAGCAAAAACAACAAAAAGGAATTGGAATAGGTAGCAGTATGTTAGTAAAGCATTTATGCATAGGGCCATTGTCGAACACTAGTACCCAATAGTGCCCATTGATTTCCATGAGAATTCTATAACCGGTATGATGGTTTTAATGTTGCGAAATGCCTTGGTTTTTAGACCTTCCAATGAAAGGAAACCTTTCCAAGGGATGGATCACCTAAGGGGCCGTGTAGCAAAGAAGGGGATGCCATCAAAACTTGGAAGGTGTGTGACTACATGGAAGGGGGTGAATGAATTGCTAGAGGAACTATGTAGCAAAGAAGGGACGGCTGGGGAATGAATTTGTTTCGGTCCTTAACATTGAAAAATGGAATCAGAAGCACATTGAGAGTGTTCCCTGTAATAATGAGCCAATAACTATTCACTGATAGGACAAGTAGTGAAAGGATTTTAACGTTGGACATGGGATGTAGGTTTGACTTTGGCAGTGGATTCTGGACTTCCTAGAAAGGAGGTAAATCCTTATACTACTTTGACGGTAGAGGTGCGAGCCTCTAGATTCCCTTGTTGCGGATGCATACACTATATCCTTTTATTTGTTGGTTAGATAAAATGTGCATATCTATATGTGTATATTATTGTAAATACTATATCGAGCTATAGTTATAAAAATCAATAGACAATGTGATTATTTTCTAGTTGAAGAAAATGTGCATAGGTATACATGGTTGTTATTGTAAATACTATAATGAGTTGTGTTATAAAGCTCCAGTAAATGGTATGATTGTCATATTTTCAGCAGTGGTTATTATAAATACTACAATGAGCTAGGTTATAAAGTTCCATAGGAAGTATGTTTTTGTTTTCAACAGTTTGTTGGTCATAGGTGTCATAGAACGCCGAGGACACTATTCCCCTAAGGGGGAGGGTTTTGTAACAACCTCGGATTAATTTTTCATGTAAAATAAAATATAAGACCAAGGTCATGGGACACATGTTTCAAGATGAATGATGGAAGAAACATATTAGTGGGTGTCACTTTCGATTTAATTAATGGCTACGGAAATTGGCAAATGCACTGGCAAAGGAAAAGTGGCAATAATTAGTATTTTATTTGTGAAATAAAGGAAAATATGAAAAAAGGAAGGTGAAGAGACACAAATTTGCATGAGAGGTAAATTAAAGAAACAATGAAGGAAAATGAAGAAAATAGAGGCCTTAATGATAAAAAAGGCTTATGAGGATCAATTGATAGCTTCCTTTTGATAGTTTTTGGGTGTAGCTCTCTTCTATTCTCTCACTCTCTCATTCTTGCACACTTAGAGTATTCTTGGAGTATTCTTGGAGTACTTTGGCATTCATTAGATTTGGATAAAGAAGGAAAAGGAAAGCAGGAAAGTGCAAGGGAACAATTGGATCAACGATTACAATTGGATTTCTTTGCAGGTAATAGGTCTAATTTATGATTTCCTTGCTGATTTATGGATGCATGGTATATGCATCTGATTATCTGGTTATGTATTGTCATTGAGATGCATATTTTCCTGGATTGACAGTGGTTTTAGCCTTGCCTTGACATTTCCTAGATATCCATGGCATTATGGGTTTTTCTACTTGATTATTTTCTTATTGGTGCTCATAATTCCTTCTGGCTATGGGTTGGAACAAATTCTCTGTTAGTCCTAGAACAATGCAAGTTGATTTACTAGTCCTTGAGCCTAGGTTAGGACAAATGGTTTGGATCCCTTAGTGGGTTGAGTTACTAGTTACTGGAGTAGGGTTGGAAAAACACTCTGGAGCCCTGGAAGGTTGTGGGATTAGTTACTAGCTCCTGGAGCCTTCGATAGCTTGGGAAGAGACATATATGGTTGGTGTTAGTGATGTCTGACTGTGAGGTGGAATCACTATGGTTGAGGGTTGAGGTGGTTTGGCCCCCGGAAGCTATGATTTGGTTTTATTTTGGTTTATTCCAAGAGATCCCATATTCATGCTTGGAATATGACACAGGGGTGATTGGCCGAAAGAGGTATTTGGTTCAGCCCAATCTATTATTGGGTGGTATGTGGAAGTCCTTGAATTGGTTGGCATTTTCATATGTTAATAAGATCTATTATTTTTTTGCGATTCGTGTATATTTGTAGCAATTATATTGGCGATATTATGGTTGTGTTTCCATGGTTTCTATGTTGGTTTTTTGTTGGTTACATGTTGGTTATGTGATGTATGTTAGTTATGGATCTTGACACATTTTGATGAATGTATGAATGGTTGATGAATGTATGGAATAAAAAAATGCTATTGCAGGTATTATGAGAGGGCAATGGACCTTCTTGGTGGTTCTCACATAATTTTCAAACTCCTATGATTAAATATGCATTCATGACTTGTAGCTTACATGTTCACCATATGTTTGATGAAATTACTGTCATGGTTAGGCCTAGTTAGGTCAACTTATTATTAAATTTTGGTATGTTTAGCATCACACTTATGTTATTTATCAGTTTGAGAAGTATAAGGAAGTTTTGGGTAGGGGTTTGGAAGTTGGTATGGAATTGTGGCTCAGATCTCAGGACCGCAGACATTGAATTGAGAAATTTAGGTCACAACCGCATGGACCAAGGCTTGTGGGTGTGGTTGGAGACCTTCAACTACATGCAGGTAGTGTCAAAGGTGCAGTTGTGAGTCTAGTTCACTAAAAAGAAGCCCCAACTCAGGATTTGGTCACTTGGGGTGGTTGTTTGGCCCCTGAGTTTCCTGTAAGCCTAGATGAATGTTTCTAAGTTGTTAGTTGTCAGCCCCTACTTGGAAGTCAGGTCATATCACAATAACTATTTATCTCATGTTTATCCTGGTAGGTTGGTGAAATTGGGTAAATGTGGGAGGGGCGGTTACAATAGGAGAGTCAAACCCAATGTGCTCAACAATATTAATCTTATGTCCATTTCCTTTGCATCTCTTAGACATCTTGTTGCTTTTTATGCCTTCAGTACCTACATGAAATAACCTATATAAGTTTTTTAATACATAGCCTATTCATAATTAAAAGCATATTGAGAACAAAATTTCTTAATTCAACCAGAATTAAACTCTATATTGATAAGCCTTTGAGCTTAGGGAACTAACTTTGTGTGCTAGCGGTGAGCAAGGATGAGAGATTCTTAAACACATGGCTTAGAATGAGTGGGGGATAGGGCTTGAATACTTTTTTATAGTGAATTATGATGACTGAAAGTTGTAATGCTATAAAAAAACAATGTTAATGTAATACAAGAAAGTTATTAATTCTAGCTAAGAAGGTCAATGCACAGATTTTTACCATAAAGTTAGTCTCAAGGGGAGATCATGGAATTGCAATTGGAAAATACTGATATCCACATGGTATATTGTTGATTGTAGATTGACGAAGAAAATCCATTGGAATGCTTCAAAGGAAAGGAAGTTATATCCCATTGTAGAAGATTTTAATGGAAGAAAGCCTCATTAAGGGTGTGTATGATATTTTTGGAAAAGCACAGGTGTCAACATTGAATAGGCATCAACATCAATATCAAGAAAGGTTAGCCAAGGGAATCATTTTGAAAACTAATAGGATTTTCTACATCTTTAAATTTCCAATACCATGTCGACATCAAGAAGTTGGAGGAAGTAATAATAAAAATGATATTTTCATTACAATTCTTTTTGGTATCTGACATATGGTAAAGGTGATCTCTTTGGATGCAAGGAAATGTCTCCAATATAGTTTCTATGATTAAGGTTCAAAAAAATTAATGAGTTCGATAGTGTGATAACTGTTTTATTTTTTATCTCCGACCTCCAAGACAAACCACTGTTGGGGGCGGGAGAAAAAATTGATGCATCGTTGGTGATGGAGAATTAGTGACAATAGATTTAACACTTGGATGTAAAGGTTCTCGATCTCCAATACAAGGAGTTATAATGGAAAGGAGTAATACTGGGATGAATATTTTTATTCAAAGCATGATATTAAAAGGATTTCTTTGGTTGTTGTCTTAGATCACTAAGAAGAGAACTATGGAGGCCCCCCACACAATGGTTCGATATTTCCAATTGTGAGGGGGAATTTGTTGGGAACAACACCATGTCTGCTTAAATAACCATGTTCTTTTGAACTTAATATTATGTCCTTTCTATTATATTTTGCAAGCATAGTGGAAAACATCAATTGATTTATATATGCCATATGTTTAAAGATATCTAAATCCCAATAAATTGTTGGGGCCATTTTCTTTCAACACCCTCGATTTTTTCCAAAGTTTATAGGTAGGCCCATTCCTTCACATTTATTTTCAAGATCTATTTACTAAATTGAATGCATAATATATTCGAATTATAGAAATATCAAATCATTAAAGTTAGAATCAAATCCATCATTTTACCTATCTTCATTAACTACAAATAGTTGGGGTATGGGAACATTTTATTGTAGCAGTTTAATATTCAATTTGAATTTTTCCTTGGTCCCATATTTGGATTCATATATCCCTTAATTACACCCCACTTTTGATTACTTTAATTATTTTATAATAAAGTAGTGGAATGTTGTGCATGATAAATTTTACATAATTTGGGTAATGGGATTTCTAGTTCATATGCTAGCCTTGGTTTTGAATTGGCATTAATTACCAAGTACCAATTGAATTTTTCTACTCAATTATTTCCAAGGCAATTTCTATTCAACTTATGGTGTCACCTAGTTTTGAATAGTATTGAGCACCAAAAATATAAATCAAACATATAATTTTGAATAGTAGTCTTGTCCCCAAAAACACTGATATATATTTTGGTTCTAGTTCACCATTTTAGTTTCATTTTCAAATCAAATTTGTATATAACTTTGCTAATTTGAATTATTGTTTAAAATTAATAGATGGCAATACTATATATATGGCTCCAAAGAAAATGATGTCTAAGAAACTAAAGAAAGATAAAATAGAAACTTTGGGGATGGAGCCTTAGGCGAAGGAAACAATGTGCATTATATACTTATATACTTATAACTTTCTAGGTCTTCAACATGCACCACATTATGGAAAATTTTTATAAACCTATAAGTATGAAAGAACAAATCCAACATCTATTAATCCAATTAAAGAGAAAAACAAGATGTCATCAGCAACAAGAATGCTTGAAGGTCACAATTAGATGGATCATTGATCATACCAACATTAATATTAAAACAATGAAAAATGATAAAGGAATGTGCATAGATTCAATTGAAGCTAGTATCCTAGAGACATACTACGAATTCCTTAAATTGGAGGTACACGTGACTAATGCATAGGTAGGATAATTTTTCAAAATGAAAATTAATTAAAAAATCATTGGTAAGTGGTCCATTGATGGAAGGTAGTTGAAAGCTCATAACACAGGGGTATACCTTGCCTCAAACTTAAGTTAACCTTACAGACATGCCATTGTCCTTGTAAGTAGGCTATGTGAAGAGAAAAATGATACACAATTTAGAGAGGTTTGGTTTCTCTTTTATATACTATACTAAAGATGGTAATAATTATCAACCGGGCTGCTATCTACCTACACATAGTGGTGAGGGCCAAGTACCCCATAATAAATAAGTCACCAAAATTTATATGTAATCTATATGTTAGATACTGCATGTGCTACAAATTCTTTCACTTAGATAGGGTGGAAATGAAATGCAAGGTGTCCACCAATTTACATGTATTTCTAAGACTTGTGGGAGCATAAGTACATGCTACACTATACCAAGATATTAATCATTTATTTTCATCCATTGATATGTAAGCTACCATGGATACTCCGTTAGAAAATTTTTCCATAACAATGATGATAAAATACTAAGATATTTACTATGAAAGTTAATCTCCTTAGATCTTAGATTATTTAATTATTGGATTTATGCTTAATGTTTGAAATAGATTAAATTAAAAAAATAGAGAATAGAAAAATACACACACCATACAAATATAAATACAAGATTTATCTTACGAAATTGATATGAGAGAAAAACCAAATAGAAGGTGAGGTCACTCTGCTCTATTTTCTTTTGTATAGAAATACACAAATACAATGAAATAAGTACTCACTATAGAATTAGTTGAAATTTGTGGCCTATAAGGCTGCTACAAAATCTTATCCCCCTATATTATTTTCTCTAACTTCCCAGTACTAGATGCATTTTCAAGTTATTGAACAAATAGAATGACATACAATGGAACTCCTTTTTGTAGCGATCTTGTATTTAACATTGCTTGATAGCCATTTAGGAGTAGGTTTTTTACTTCCTCAACCCTCAATTACAATTATATATTTTGAACCTCCTATAATTTTGTTGAAATTCCCCAAATGAAAAGCCCCGTATGCATGAGTAATGAGGGCTAATGTGATATCCTCTCATGCCATGGTGGTTAATATCATAGGTCAATTTGAGGGAGGCATAAATTTTCATATGAACTCCAGTTAATGTGATTCTTACACTATTGGAAGGGTATCTAAGTGTATATAAATTTCAAATGGTTTGGACCCAAAAAATAAATTTATAACCCCAAAATATTCCATTTGATGCCTCAAAATGGTTCTAGAAGATTTCAAACCCCAATTTTCCAAATTAGGAGCTAATGTTAAAATGGCCTTCCAAGCTAATATCTCCATTTTTTTCCACTTTGCAAGAATCGAGATAAATGAAAAATAGTATAGTGGTAAAATCCATATTATATCACATATTTTAGGGAAGATTTTGGTCCCCAAAAGCTTTATTGAATGGGTTGAGGAAAATTTTCATCTATCTTCTCCTTGGAATACCAATTTGCTTTTCCTATAAGTTTTCCTTTCAACCCTATCTAAAAAAGGTCATTATACCCTTGTCTTGCAGTTCTAGACTTCTTCTAACAAACTCTGTCCTCTTCCAACTTTGCAAGAGAATTTGGTGCTAAGTCCTTTGATGGCCCTCAATATTGTAGCAACAATGTTGCAACTCCAAGATTCTCAACTTTAATTACCAACTTGGGGTTCATACAAGCTTAAGATGGGTTGGAACTATATCTAGAACAAGAACTATATATTTCCTCTTATAATCATTATGAAGGTGAGAGATTTTGGATTATAGGTTAGACAAACAAAAATCTAGTCAAGTTGTTAGGCTAACTATGCTACAAGAAATTTAAATTGTAAAAGTAACTTGCAGAAATGAAATGACACACCTATGTTGATTACTTAATTAGTTCCTAGAGGATTCAATGTGATTTTAATAACTAATGACCCTATAGTAGGATGATGAAACCCCAATGGAAAAGAAAATAAGGATGATGGTGTTAAAGGAATTTTTGGGCACTTCAAACTCAATCACAAATGTCCATAAACTGAGGGCTCTTAAGCCCCTAAAAGTGTTGCTTCACTACCTAAAGGAACAAGGTCAACTGATTACATCATCTCCCAGAAGTTCTCCACTGAAAACTGCTCATAAATGGTCAAAACTGGACCATACTGAAAGCTCCATGCAGAGGGTTTGATGCAATATCACCTCGTAATGTACAGGGTGTGATAAATACTGTTTGGCTCCTCTGTAGGGTGCGATGGTCGGGAATGGACAAATGGCAGGGACAAAAATGCGAGGTGGAAGATCATGGAATCTTCCAGAAGCTTCCCCTCTGACACTTGCCACCCCATTTTCAACCAGGGATGAGTAAGAGATCATCATTCTCCAAGTGGAAGCAGGAACTATCAGAGAGAAGACATTAATCAAGATCCCAAAAGATGACTCACCTCTCTGTAATCATCTATATATGGATCCCTCATCACAGAGATCCAGAGGTTGAAATTTTGTAACTTATAGAGAAGTGTTGTTGGTATTTTGGTGTACATTCACAGTGTTGGGTGATTTTGCTTTGCTTGAGGTGAAGAAGGGCTTCTTAGCTGGAGGATGATGTTGGGTCAAAGCTGCTCATGTTGTAATCCTCTTGCTTCTTTTTATTTGAATAAAGCTATTCTTGTTTCCTTCGATATTCTGGTGAACTTGTTTATATATGCTTGTATATGGTTAATGTACATCTGATCCTGCATTATTTATGAATTTAGATCCTTGTTTCTTGCATAGTAGTATGTTGTTGTGATTCTACAAGTCCTTTTGAAGCTGAGCAGACAAAGAGCGAGCGGAAAAACTCTATCAAGAAGGAGAGGGAATCAAGCGCAAGACTCAGGTTGGCCCTCTTGGTTCTCCTCTCATCTATTTTCATAAAAGGAATCAATAGTAGACTTTGATTAGTTGTTTCTAAGATAGCCACCCATCTTAGTGGGAATAGCAGCATCTGTGTGGACACTATTCCCGTATAACAAAATGGCGACTCCGCTGGGGAACGACTAGATTACTTGTTAGCCTATCTATCCTTGTTTCTTTTATAAACATACAGACGGAGCATGAAGTCAAGCCAGCTAGCCTTCGAACTGCATTTGTCATACAAATGCAAAGTAGATCAATGCTGCTTGAGTCAATCTCCGGGTTTTTGTTTATAAATTAAACAATAGATCTGCAAGCAATCTAATTGCCCTAAGTGGTGGCTTTAGTAACCTCTTAAATCACCCCTGTGTTTTACATACATTGATCTGTACTTATTCAGCTTAAACACCTAAACTAAACTGCAAGCTATGAGTGAAGTCTCGTTCAAAGTCTCACATTGTAACCATCGCACCCTGCCTTCAAGGCAACCTGTATGCATCGCACTTCCCGAATGGAGTAGGTGCGCTGCATATTGAGTTCACTCTGCAATAGGTGCGATGGTCAGGGAGGATTGATTTTTCCCTCCGACTGTGGATTTTTCTCACTGTTTTCAGTCTTATTCAAGAGTTTTTGCTATCTGTAATCATTGTACTCCTTTGAATACCCCCTTCTCTTGCATTATTCCGCCTCCTTAGTGCAAAGAACTATAAATGTTTTTTATGTATTGTGCGTCGTTTTAGTTCTCTTTTGCAAAAAGTAACATAGTCGAACTGTCGTCTCTAGATCTGAAAGTGTTGTAGCTGTCGTTTTCAGTTTTAGAAAGCAATCCCATTATCTTGGATAGTTGATTATACGGTTACTATTGCATAAGATTTGATTTACTAGTTTTAAAGTGTCGAAAAGAAATTTCCATTTCAAAATCGCAAAGTGTCTCTCTTGCTTTCACTTCATTTTGAAAAAGAATTTTGTTGAGTACAGTCACTTTAAAAGTAATTCAGTTTTGCACATAGCTTTCTTAGTGTCATTTACACATTAAGAGAGCTGAAAAACAATACATGCATGTGCATTTGCATCTTGAATGCTTGGCTTGATTTAGGACTGTGCATATTAGCATGTGCTCTGTGCTTTGTGAAGAAAAGATGCTTGACTTTCTTCTCCTTGGTAGCTAGGATTTTCATTGTTGAAAGAAGATAAAATGTATGTTTATCATCTTAGACTGCATTTAGGAATTATACATACATCACATGGTGAACCTGAAAGGCAAACTGCTAAGCAAGATCAACTTAAAATAAATCTAAATGAATCTAACAACGCTTTGGAACTTAACGCAACATCTAGAGGTCTAGGCTAGAGACGTATTTCGGCGTCATAAAGCCTAGTAACTATTGCTTTCAGTGATGGTTGGGTGATTCCTCCACTCTGAGACGATAAGTGCCAGTACGGACTTGTGCTCCCACGTACCGTCGCATATATATTGGGAGACTGCTATAGGCTACATCCTTTATCCTTAGGAAGTCGTGTCTTCCGCCCTATCGATCATAATGCACTGAACACAACATTCGGGAAGACTGACTGCCGTACCGTAAAAAGTATTCTGCAGTTTTACGATTGGTTTGGTAATCCTCTCTGCCTAGATCTCCAGAGAAGTCCATTTTTCTCCTTTTCAAGACTCCTTAAAGGAAAAGGTCCTCTAAGCACTTGTCACTTCAAGCTCAATAAAAATTGAAGGCGACTAGAGTCATCTTTTGTTTTTCTCGACTCTTTAAAATTGAAAAAACAAGTTGTGTCTAAGTGTCTAAAAATTTATTTTAAATCGGAATAACGTCACAAATTCCCCAGTTGGTCTTCAGGTTGAGAAAATGGAGTCTACCAACCAAGGATTTCCCCGTGAAGGAAATCCTAGTCCCTTCCTATCTTGGGGAGATGTTGGTCCACCCCATATGGCCACTTTGTCACTTCTAGGATTGACAATTGGTTTGCCAGTCTGGCTCTTCTCTACCTCCGTCGTTCAGAATCCCACAATTTCTGAATAGTCTAACCAGCAACTAGACAATACTAGAGTTGCCTCCCAACCTTCTACTTCATCTGATTCTCCTCCTCCTCCTTCCTCTTTGCTTGATAAAGCCGATAAAGCTAAAAGTCAAGTAACTGAGAAGAAGAAGAAGCAGAAAGAGAAAAAGGAAAAGAAGAAAAAGGAACCAAAATCGAAAGGGAACGACCAAGTATCGTCTAGCAAAAATCCACACACTGCACAGTCAAAACCTAAATCTCCTTGCGTCATTTGCAATGGAGACCACTATCACCGAGATTGTCCCTGCATCCCTCAGATCTTAAGGGATTTGTCTCCTCGTTTGCATGATCCAGTAGCATCAACCTCTGGCGATCATGTTGAATGCTCACCATCAACCAGTGAAAGTGAAGCACATGGACAAAGAAGGAATCCTAAACTTCCTTGTAAGTTGTGTGAAGGCGATCATGCCGTCCATCATTGTCCCTTCCTTGAAGAGGCTAAAAGAGTTTTAGATAATCTTCTGGTTTCACCGTTACGACTTCCTCCTGGATATCAAAAACTCTTGCCGAGCCCTCCACCGGTTGAAAATCCGGTTGGCCCATCCTTGTGGTCAGTCGAAGCACCTATCGTTGAAAATGAACCTTTGGAATCCATACCAAACAAAATTCAATGGGTCGATACGACAGTTGACCCGGTATTGCCTTCAAATTGTTCATATTCGAACGATACCGTCATTGAAGAGAAAGAGAACGACATTGTTCAAATTCGTTTCATCAACATCGACTTTGATGAGCTTGGGGGTAGTCCTCCCGTTCCTTTACCGCAAGAAGGAAGCTCATTAGAGTCCTACCCGACCGTCTATTCGGTCCCACCACCAAGCAACCTAGTGGTTTCCTTCGACTAGAATCTACTAGGCAGACCCCGTTTACCAGCCAGTGTACCCTTCAGAAATATTGTACAAGCTTACAGAATGGTCATGGTTGGTACCATCATTGATGAAGGGGATTCTGTGAGTATCCTTTCCTCAAGTTCTTGGAAAGCGCTTGGTTCGCCATCGCTTTTGCCTGAAATGAGAAATCTAACAGGCTTTGACAAGGGAACGAGTCGACCTTTAGGGATCCTTCCAAATGTGCCCATTACTTTGAGAAGGAAAATTGTTCACATGAACGTTATGGTAGTTCAAGGACCTTTAGATTACAATCTACTCCTTGGACGTGACTATATTTATTGCATGGGTGCCATCGTCTCCTCACTCTTTAGAGTAATTTGTTTTCCGCACGAAGGCAGAATGGTTAAGCTCGTAGACCAAATGTCATTCCCCGCTTCACACATCGCAAATAGTAAAATGCCATCCCTGAATGGTCTTTTCATGCAAGAAATGTCTCATCGGTCTCCATTCCGTCCACCTGATGAGCGCGAGTGATTCAGGAAGATGTGACTAAAACCCAGGGGGCATGCACCATGGTTTGCTTCGGCAAGAAAACCTTGGGTATAGGTTTGATTTCCGTGAGGGATATATGACTAGTCTGGCGAACCCCTCCTCACAGGAAAATGGGAACAGACTGGAATAATATACCTTCGTTAAAGTTATGCCGAGTGACTCCGCTCCCCTTTGTCTGTTTCGATAGACATCGCCGAGAAAGAATTTTATTTGCTACGCTTATAGAACTTTCTTGGTAACCTGGAAATTTTTCGCTATACTTGGGGGCATGCAAACCTTTCCACATGCAAGTGAAGAGCGGCTATTTATTTTTTAAATTTGTAGGAACTCTAACCCTTTAAACCCGACTCGTAAGGCTAGTCGTTTGCTAACTTGCATAAAGAAAGGATCCGTGGCAAAGCTTTAGATATGTAAGCCACTTCAAAATAGCATCTCGAATGAGACATTTTTATCATACGAATGGAAAGGAATATTGTTGTAGAGTTCAAGTTCATTAAAAAATAAACTTTCCACGAGCAATTTTAGCGCATAGTTCAAGCTTGTTAAAAAAAAACATAAGTCATGAGCAAGTGTTTCTCCTCGCGTTTAAGCTCATTAAAAAATGAACAGGTAAATAACCATTGTGAATGCCTTATCGCTAGCTTTTGAGCCTTGGTTGTGTTCTCGCCATCACCTCCACTCTATTTTTAGCCAATCATTCACCCCCATATGATTTTTTACCCCTTCGAGGAACATCTGCGAAGAGTGATTCTGCTAGCCATCCTTGTAACACTGCCGTGATTGGAAAATTCCAAATCTTACCTGGAATCAACTGCTACCCAAAACCATCACTCGTTCCTCGAAAATGAATCTTCTTTAAGCTCTTTTCACCTGACTCATAAAATATGAAAATATTGTCGAGCGATTGGCCTCTCCAGCTCGTTAAAAGGCATCGAAAGTGCTATCCCTCCTCTAGATTTTGATCTTTTTGGACCTGAGGTATTATTACACAAAAAGATCAAGCGCTTGTCTTGTTCGACTCATTAAAACTATCAAAAATTCATCCCTTTTGTATTATTTTATGCTTTTTAGGACTGAAGGGATTATACAACGAAAAGAATCTTCAGATTCTTCTTTCTGTTTCTTTTAGACTCTCTAAAATTGAAAGAGACCGAGTTATCTTTGTTGTTAAACTCGTTAAAACTGAATAGCAACAAATTCATCCAACAGGACGAGAACGAGTTTCACTGTCGCTAAGCTCGCTAAAATATAGTGATAGGTTCACCCAAAGGGAGGATTATAGAACAAGCATATGTTATCTTCCTCAAGCTTGACAAAAATAAAGAGGTACTGGTCAACAATGACTGGGGAAAATTGGGAAGAAAACAAGAAGAAATTTTATTGGTAGCAAGTCACTCTTGAACATGACACTTTCCTTCCGCATCCATTTCGGGTTGGGCTGTTCGGTTCGCTGGTCCTCACCATTGGTCCATCACGCAATCCATCTCTGGGGTTAACGCTACCAATCCATCGTCAGTGTCGTCGATATGTTCAAGAGAAGTCATTCAGAAAATTCACCTGTGTCTCGCCCACTGAAATACATTCATGCTTCATTCCTTCATGACCGCCACCCTGAACCCCATATCGTCAGTTTGTTTTCACCTCCAAAATCATTTGCTTCGTTCCGTGTTGTTGATGTGGGATTCCTTAAGGCCCTCCTGCGACTAGTCGCTTCTGGTCGACATCAGCTCATTATCCAAGAAGTTGAATTAGGAACAACCCTTTCAGTACTTTGAAGCTTGCATGCCTCTATGGCAAGTTTCTCACTTTCGGTGACAGGTTTACATCAATGGCATTCGACCGAGAGATTTTACGTGGTGTTTGACACCAAGTCCCTTTTCACACCACGTGAATTGTACTGTAGTAACTTGAGGGTCATCGTCATTATTGGTGATTCCTCTTGCACTTATTAACAGCTTACATCATTGGCTGGTAATCAGGCGATGTCTTTCCATGTTCGACTCCAAAACATTTTTCACATGGATCGACTTGTACCCCGAGTGAAGATTGGCTGAGTTTGAAGACCCCGGATCTAGTTTCATCCATTCGGGCTGCGATATATTCAAGAATATAAAAACATCCAGTGTACATAATTGTTGATCAGATGATCATCCAAATCAAAGGATGATGTGTCCATATCATCAGTCTGTCACACAGACGGTCGTCTGTCCTATGTACATGAAAATGAGTTTATAAAGCCGAGCATGGGAATTCCCACCTTGGCTAGATCATGAAAAAAATGTTGTCAAATAATGTATTGTATTGTATCTTATCACAGGTCGCCTCTCTGCTTAGAAAAACTTTAGATCCTCATAGTAAAGCATTTCACCCGACATCAAAAAAGATTAACGACCTCATGCTTTAGGGGGCAACTGTTATAGGCATTTTTGGGTACTTCAACCCCAATCACAAATTTCCATAAACTGAGGGCTCTTAAGCCCCTAAAAGTGTTGCTTCACTACCTAAAGGAACAAGTTCAAATAATTACATCATCTCCCAGAAGTTCTCCACTGAAAACTGCTCATAAATGGTCAAAACTGGACCATACTGAAAGCTCCATGTAGAGGGTGCAATGCATATCACCTTCCCAATGTACAGGGTGTGATGCATACTATTTGGCTACTCTGTAGGGTGCTATAGTCGAGAATGGACAAATGGCAGGGACAAAAAGCGAGGTGGAAGATCATGGAATCTTCCAGAAGCTTCCCCTCTGACACTTGCCACTCCATTTTCGACCAGGGATGAGTAAGAGATCTTCATTCTCCAAGTGGAAGCAGGAACTATCAGAGAGAAGACACTAATCAAGATCCCAAAAGATGACTCACCTCTCTGTAATCATCTATATATGGATCCCTCATCACAGAGATCCAGAGGCTGGAATTTTGTAACTTATAGAGAAGTGTTGTTGGTATTTTGGTGTGCATTCACAGTGTTGGGTGATTTTGCTTTGCTTGAGGTGAAGAAGAGCTTCTTAGCTGGAGGATGATGCTGGGTCAGAGCTTCTCATGGTTGTAATCCTCTTGCTACATTTTATCTAAATAAAGCTATTCTTGTTTCCTTCCATATTCTGGTGTACTTGTTTATATATGTTTGTATATGGTTAATGTACATCTGATCCTGCATTATTTATGAATTTAGATCCTTGTTTCTTGCATAGTAGTATGTTGCTGTGATTCTACAGGTCCTTTTGAAGCTGAGCAGACAAAGAGCGAGCAACAAAACTCTATCAAGAAGGAGAGGGAATCAAGCGCAAGACTCATGTTGGCCCTCTTGGTTCTCCTCTCATCTATTTTCATAAAAGGAATCAATAGTAGAATTTGATTGTTTGTTTCTAAGATAGCCACCCATCTTAGTGGGAATAGAAGCATCTGTGTGGACACTATTCCCGTCTAACAGATGGCTTCCTTGATCTAGATATTTTGTTGCTTTTTTTGCCTCCTCTAACTTTGTGTGATATTCATGTAGTTGGGCAGAATGTTCTTGTAGCTGGGAAGACTACCATTGTAGCTACTCTTTTTCCTTGAGTAGTACTACCATTTTTCCCTATTACACCTTCTTTTTTAGTTCTTGAACCTCTGGAAGGCCCTACACTTCTCCTTCCTACTTCCCTTTCTCTTTAGGGTTGGGTGTTTCCTCTATTGCTATAGGAGTGGAAAAATGAGGTTGAGGCAAGTTCTCGTTGAATCTATTTCTAGTGATTTTTCTCATTGCATAGACAATTTTTTGGACATGCTTACTTACATTGGACTAAGTAGGGGTACTTAAACCTGCCAAGGTGGATGCTATCTCCTTTTCTTCCTCCTCCAAGGTGTCGTTTTTTTCAAGGAGTTGGCTACTACTTTCCCCTTCCTCGTTTTAGCTATAATAATTTTAGGCCTATTGAGTTCTTCTTATTCTTCTATAAATTCCTATCTATCCATATCCATAAAGTTGGCCCAAAAAATGGTTGTCATAAGCCTTCCATTGCATCATTTACAATCATTTTAATCATGCCATGATGGTTCAACTACTTGTGTTTTTCCTCCAATTTAGTTCTCATCTCCTTTAGAGATTGTACAAGAAAGAATGGGGTGCTTAAAAATTTAGAGGTTGGGAGGTGGGTTTGGAACCTTAACTAATATAGCAATCTAAATTGGTAAGCAAATACTATGTCAACCTGCCCTCAAAAGAATGTACTTGAGGATATGGTAAGCTACCTTACCCCAAGGATCAAGAAATCTTTCCCTTCTCACTCCATTTTTGTCCTCATAAGGTTTTTCATCTTGTAGGAAAAAACCTCTATTGGTAGTGATGGCCTCTTTCCTCTCTTCCTTATTCCACTGAAGTCCTTTAGGAAGAGTTTTGATTATGATAATAGAGTCCTCATTGAATTAAATTACTAGGCCCTTGAATATAGTGACAAACTCATGCCCCTTCAGGGTTCTAAAAAATCGTGGAAAATCCCACTGCCACTTCATCATCAAAGTCCCTGAGTTTTCGAAAGAACCATAACCATTGGAATTTTTCAAATATGATAAAAAATATAGGGTTTTGGTAAATTCTATTGGTGTCATTTGGATCTATAATGTTAAAACTACCCCCCATTCTGTCCTCTCACAGGGTACCCTAAACTAGACTTTGGAAGCTAATTTCAAACCAACTCAAAAATTTCCTTCTTATAACTCCTACAAGCTTAGTCAAAATAAATGGTTTGTAGAATATTTGTGATAGGTTAACCCGATAATGAAATATAAATCAAAGTAGAATATTATAACTTACTTCTACTATCAATTTGCGAAAGCTTAAAGATCGAGCTAAACAATATAACCAGAAGAAGAAGAATCAATGACACAATACACATGAAAATACTTTGGGAAAATTCTCAGATAAAAAACCCACACTATTGTATTATCATACATGGTGGAAATACATAGGAATTATACAAAGCCTTAGCTCTCACAGCTAGCTAGCTCTCAGTACAATCCTCACAGATGCTCATAGGAAATATTGGCTTCTCTCCAACCTTCCTCTCTACCCTCCAAGCTCCTATTTCCTTGCAATGTTCCTTGTGTATGATTAGCCTATTACCAAGTGGAATAACAAGCCTTCAAAACTACGCAATCCTCAAGGATGAATCCTTGACTGCATGCATGAGTTTTCTCCATGAGAAAACACATGGAACTGATAGTACACTATCCTTGAACATTAATCTCAACTGGGTCTTTCTCAGAATAGACATGCATGAGTTTCTGATGACGGAACCTTCAGTTAACTGGAGTAGCACTAGTTGAGTGCATTAATGCATCGACTGACTGTTAACTCACTATTAGTTTCTCAAACAGTTTGGAACTAATTTAACTAAACTTAACTCAGTAAACTGAATTAACTAATTACAACTCAAATATAACTTAATCTTATCTCCTTAATTTAAGGGATAACTCTTGCATGACTTCAAAAAGACTTCTAACTTGAATTTCTCCAACTAAATAATTTAAAATAAATTAATTAATTATTTCCAAGTAGTTGTTAAGACGAAATTCAATTTTAATTCACAATTTAATTCAAGGACAAATTAAATTGAAATATTCTTGTTTCCATATTTCAACACTCCCTCTCAACAAGAAAGGGATTATCTGCCACCCTAATCCTGTCTCTATGGAACTCGAATTTACACTCTGACAACGCCTTTGTCAAAATATAAGCATCTTGCAACAAATTTTGCCTTATGCTTCTCCACACTACCATCAATAGTTTGCTTCACCTTATAAAGCCAACGGGAACTCACAACTAACTTGTTCTCCCGTCTCGGAACCACGTCCCAAACATTGTTACGAAGTATGGATTCATACTCCTCCACCATAGCATCAACCCAAATCAGTTGTTACATTGCTTCCTCAAAGGAAGATGGCTTGGTCTCAACACATTCCCCAGTAAGGGCCATGTATCTAGCGTACCTCTCAGGTGACCTCCTTTGTCTGCGCTGAGAAGATGGTACTCCCACATTCTCTCTCGCATCCTCCAACAATATATCAAATTCTCTTGTGTGCTTCCGTCCATCTCTGGAAGACTCTTCTTGAGTGGATGTCTCCACTCCTGGAATCTCTGCATGATGCTGCTCTGCACCAATTTGAGGCTCCTCCTCCTTACGAACCAATATTTCCTCCACATCTTATAGTTGGAGCTCCCACTCAAGGGAAACTCGCATGGCCTTCTGCTCATCAAACTTGAGATCTTTGTGAAGCACTGTCCTTTGATTGGTAGGCAAGTACACTTGATAGTTGTGAGGTGTATCAATGTACCCCACAAATATCCCCAACTCTATTGTCAACTCAAGCTTCTTCCCTGCATCCTTTGTCATATGGAAATATACCTATGAGCCAAAGATCCTGAAGTGACCCACATCTAATCTCTTACTAGAGAAAGCTTCCTCTGGTGTCTTCATCCCAAGTATGCGATGTGAGCTTCTATTCTGCAAATATATCATTGTGTTGCATGCCTTAGCCCACAAGTGAAGCGGTAGGCCTTGGTCATGCAACATTGCCTATGTTGCCCCTACAATAGTTATGTTCTTCCTCGTGGTCACCCCATTCTGTTGTGGGTTATGAGGTGTCGTTAACTCTCATTTAATTCCTTCTATTACATAGAAGTCCTTAAATTATTGAGAGACATATTCTCCACCATTGTCACTTTTCAAGGCCTTGATTTTCTTCCCTGACTCTTTCTTGACCAAAGCTTTGAACTCACAAAACTTTGTGAAAGTTTGGTCCTTTTCTGCATGAAATAAATCCAACATTTACGAGAATAGTCATCAATGAAAATCACATAATACCTTTGCTTCACTATGGATGCTGTCAAGAATGGTCCACACAAATCAGTATGAACTCGCACTAAGATAGCCTTTGCTTGACTATCTTGATCATGAAAGGAAAACTCGGTACTTTCCCAAGGTACAACCTTTGCATGTGTCAACTTGCTCAAGTTTACCTTTGGGAAGTCATGTAGATATATGTTGCATTATCTTCAAAGCCCCATGATGAAAATGGCACGATCACCTGTGCCAAAACTTTCCACTTTGCACCAATTCTTCTTTCATACTCAATGTTGCACAATCATCTACCTCTAGTTTATATATATTCTTCACCCGAATTCCTATCCTCTTGGTTTGACCCGTGGCTATGTGTCTTAGGAATGCCTTTCCTTTACTGAAGACAACATTGTAGCCTTTGTCCTCCAACATCGCGACCGATACCAAGTTCTTCTTCAGTCCAGACACTACATCACATCTGTTAAGGTGAGAGAAGCTCCATGCTCCCTATGAAAAGCAACTGTGCCTACTCCTAAACATTATACCTCCGTCATCACCCATCTCTATACACATGTAGATGTCTTTCTCCTCGAAGGCATTGAATAAATTTTTATCACCGGTCATGTGGAATGAGGCTCCACTATCAAGATACCAGACACAACCCGCCATTGATGGCACAATGAATTGTTAAGGGATAAACTCCCCTAGGGCTTTGGGTCAGAACCCTAGCAGCGCAGGAATAATCTATAGCAAGAAACAAGCAAATAACTCAGGAAAAATTCTTAAACGAGCAAACTATGCAAGGATGTACATACCCAGGGGTCCTTCGTTTGGGTAGTTCCAGCCAGGGTTCAAACCCTCTGCAACTCCTCACAATATTTGAACTTTCAAAACAACTGATTCAAAGACACACAGTAACATATAGATAAAGCAACATAGTGAAATCAACTTTATAACATATAAATAAATGGTTAGTTATACATTGAAATAATCATTCATACATAAACCATAACAATAACATCAGATGCATGAACAAAGTTGATATCGAGAACAAGACAGTGTTTCTTTTATTGTAGATAACTATAATCAAAACATAGAAAGAGTTCACCTAAGTCTTCCTCTTTCGACTCTAAGCGGAATTTCCTCTAGGTCCGTCCAGTCCCGGTCTTCAAAAGGCTCCTTACATAACCAACAAAAGGATATCTCCCACAAGTGAAAGGATATCAACTCTCAAGGAAACAAAGGTTTCCTTAACTTGGGGAAGTGCTTGAAGCATAGGGATCTTCAGACTTGATCAGGGGATAATCTCAGTAGAGTAATTCTCTATTTTCTCTCCTCCTTAAGGCCTTCCCATTGAAGTCTTTTTCTACTTCTCCCAAAGTAGTTTTTTAGTTGGGAAACAGTTGGGAACAGTTGGGCCACAGGCACTAATAGGTAATCAACAGGTAAAACCCATGATCTCCACCCATAATAAAGGAAATTTAATTTTTTTTAAGTGTTTTAAGACATATGCACAGGTTGGGTATAGACTGACCCGCGTGTACATGCGTTTAATACAAGGCAAAGTTGCATGCTGGGAGTAAAACATTGTTTTTTGAATATTTGGACCAAGTCTGGAAGGAGGGGTTTCCCTAGGCCATAAACCAAGCATCACAAATACATAAGATGGTATTTTGAGCTATAACAGATGCCCCCTAATATATGAGGTCAGAAGGGGAACATGATGGCTGAAATGTATTAAGTATATTGAAAGGAAACCTATCAAAAACTAGGAAGGACTTCATTAGATTTCAGCCTGCCAAGCCAACAAAAGAAGATCAAAAAGAAACAACTATCTGAGGCGGGAAAACCCATGCTCAAAGAAATTAAAGCATGTCCACATATCAAGTACAAATGGGTCCACTGTGTATACAAGTATAAGGAACTGAAAGTACATAATGGATCATCTGGTCACAATCAAACAAGTACATGTCTGAATATCACATATAAGAAGATGATCAATGAAGCTGAAGCTGATCACTAATGTCAAAAATTGATCCCAATAGTACCAAATGAACATGATGGAATAAAATGGTACTACATCGCAACTCGGATGCCAACATATAGGATGTCACTGTGAAGGACTACAACATATAATGTGGAATGGTGTTAACTAGTAGCAACGGGAGTAACTAACAAGTGAACCAAAGAATGTTGATGCAACCAAGTTCTTCACCGACCGCCATGGTGCATTTCTACACAATGGGAATAAATGATCTGAAGTCGACCATGTGAAAAATCGTTTGATTACCAGTCATTGATGTATACTGTTAACAAATGTGAGACTACTCACCGATAATGATAATGAGAGTCAAGGTACCCAATTGAATCTAACAAGTGCGAATAGATGAGCTGAAGTCGAACACCTATAAGAATCTATCAATCAAGAGACAATGATGGTTCCCCACTATTGATAGTGAAGGATCTGCCACTAATGACTGCAAACCCCAAAGTACTGCCAGATGGACTCTAGACCTTCACCCCAGAGCAATGAGTCATAGTCGATAGGGAAAGATCTGCTAGAAGGAAGGCATTAAGGCATCTTTCGTCAATCTAGTGTGAGTGTAACCCGTAGGCCAATAATGTGGAAGGAATCAGATGAAAAAAGATGTAGTAACCTGACTGAAGCACGTTTCTGGCGTACACAAGATGTAGCTAGCGCACGATAGAAACCCTCTGAACCAACCAATAATGAAAGCTGACACAGAGGCGAGGAATCCATAATAGGATCAAATGGAAACCAAGGCACTGCATGAATCCCAATGTGTGATAATGTAAGCTGATGTCAAACACAAGCAAAACCACTCAGTCAAAGACCCATGATACTAATTGATGTTAATAACAAGGTGACCTATCAATAATGAAAATAGGGCCAGGGTGTGGCTCTCAGCCTGTCCTTAGAGAAATATGTCATCATCGATAAGGACACGACCTGCCAGCAAGAAGTCAATGGATACCTTCTCAAACTGGCATGAGTAAAGGACGAATATAACTAATTTGATGACAGACAAGACACTGACAACCAGGGATAGCCAATTGAAAAATAGGTCAAGAGACACCGCAGAGAGGCTGACTCAGGCTTACTTCCCTTGAACAAAAGCACGATTCAATGATGACCATGTGGAAGCATATGATGACTCTATATAAGTTCATCATGCAGGAGGCACGAACGAACTCTCCATATGATTGGAAGAGATAACCAATCGGAGGAGAACTGAATCAATAAAAAGGTTAAGGTGTACCTAAGTCAAACTAAATCCCACCCAAATGGAGGAGAGACTTTCTTTTGAGTGCTTTGTTCAAGGGCGACATGACTAACTCTAGCTGCCAACAATAAATGGAAATGTTGTCCCGTTCCCGCTCTTTTTGGAATATGTAATTTTTTTTTGTCTTTTTCTTTAAACTAGAAAAAGAATAAAAGAATGCTATAGTATAGTGGAAAGAACGAGTGTCAGTGAAACAGATGATCTAGTTCCTGGGATGGGAACATTCCTATGCTCAATGCAGGGAGGTGAAACTGGTCAAGGACACTCAAAGAGATGTTCCTTCCACGGGTCTGAAGGCGTGTCAAGTTGTAGAAGCTAAGGGATTGCAAGTTTGATTTTTGTAGAAGACATGGTCAAAAAGTGGCTTAAACACAAGTCCAAGTAAAGCTGGCTCAAGGCCAAAAGGTGCAAATTGTCAAAATGCAATGTAGTAGTACAACTCAACACAAAGGAGCCTCTAGGGTATAAGGCCAGAATGAAGTGAAGAAGAAAAGAGGAATGAGTCTTCAATGCACAAGTCATGGCAGGACTAGAGAGGACTCCCGAGCCTACTCAATGAAGTAGCATGGGCAACCAATGTCAGTGAGGTGCTAATTATGATGCCCATGAAAAGGATGGCTCTACCATTGTGTCATGATTTAAAAATTCAACGAGTGAAGATAGTTTACGAAACATAACACGATGGGATCGACCCTATGGCAAGTGTATCGACAAATGGAGGCTAGTATGCAAAATGCAATGGAAAAATGGCTTCCCTAACCTACATGCCAGTGAGTAAACAATACCTGCCATGACGGCTTAGAAGTCATGGAACCGACTTGAAATTTTCGAAAAAGCATCCAAAATTTCCTGAAAAACAACCCATTCTCAACACTCCAAGATCCCAAGTTAAAAGATACATGAGACTAAACAAAATCAAGTTCTGAAAAAAATTGACATTTTCAAAGGTTATAAAATGGTTTTTTGACTCACCATTGTTACCATTTGTGTTGAGAGCAAAAGTTGTGGATGAAAAGAAGCAAATTTGCCTCTCAAATAATTCGACCGTTCAAATTGACTCAAAATCACCAGGTAACCCACAAATCTAGCTTGCATCAATTTATGATTGTTTTTAGAAATTTTAATGGAGGTTTTACCATAGGAAATTATGTTAAAAATTCCAACGCGGTGTATACGCAGATTGGTTATGAGAAACCCATGTATACACAAGCCCTACACGCGATTGTGTATGAAATGGACCCGCGTATATGCGATTTGATACTAAAACATAAAAATCTAATGGCTAAACTTGATTTTATTTTAGGATGACAATCACCTGGAGGGAAAGGGAGCATGCTACTATTGATGATGAGGTTATGAATAGTCAACATGCCTTGGATGCCTTGGGAAGATGTCGTTTATTAAAATTCTTCAAAATGCCAAATATGAAGGCCAACACCCGCTTGCTTGAAATGTTAATCCGCTATTGGAGTATCGAAGATGATGCGTTCATTATTAATGAAATGGCTTTAAGGATAGAGATAGAAGATTTTTACTTTATCACTGGATTCTTTCGGCGAGGACAAGTGGTGCATTTGACTGGACGATCACAAGGTAATCTTTCAGTGGAAGGCTACATGCATATATACTGTTCGGGGCATCCGAAGAAGATTGGAAGTCAAATTCCAATCAAACATGTAGAGAGTTTTTCCTTGAGGATCATACTGTTCATCATAGCCAGGGTGAACGATTCAGCCTCATTGCACCAAGCGTCACGACTATCCATGAGCTTGGCCATAGGTTGTCTCACTACTATGTTTGACTGGTGCACACCTCTTCTGACTAATCTGAAGAGTTAGCTATCCTCCATTCGGAAAGGACAGACCAAGAACTTCTAATATGGGACCATTTTGTGCTCCTTCTTCTTCGAGAAGGTCCCAGGGTTACATCCCAGAGTATCAGTTCCTTTAAGTAGCCCCCAATATCCTCGGATGGGTAGGTGGGCCGACCTGATGAAAGGCCTTCGAGGTGGAGACATATCGAGGACTACTTTTGACGATGGTTTCTTCTCCTGGTGGGAGAAGAAAATCATCGCTGTGGATGACCATCCCTATGCTAGCATTGATTTCAGGGGAGATCCAGATCTGGCACTTCCACCAGGCGCGGCATGGGGAGAGATAGGTAACCATTTTTTTTTTAAGTTGTCAATTTTTATGATTTTTATGTTTTTCAAATATGTAAATGAACTTAAAGGTATTTTTGATGGGACTAAATGACTGATATAATGATCATGTTCCAGATGTGGATCTGGTATGACCAGATGGATTTCCGCGACACAAGCATCACGACAGAGGTACCAAAGAGGCAGCTGTGGAGACTGGGAGAGTCTTATACGCAATCCAGCGAAACTTGGTGAGATTGACCCACTAGGTATTGATGGAGGCTGTAGAAGATCTACTAGAGGATATGCAGTGCCGCCTGGTAGGAGTGCCATGCGACTGGGTTCACCTTTTTTAGTGCGTGGCCAAATTAGTGGTCACCTACTTAGCCGCTCATCCTAAGCCAGGCCGTTAGATATACTGGACATGATTATGGGCATTTTAGTCCCAATTTTGTATATTATTTTTGACACACACGCGGGAAATTTTATGATATATATAGTTCTGACTTTTAATGTTTGATTTTATCTTGATGAATGAATGATGTGCCAATATAAAACTTGAATAGCAATAGAATCTGCTAATGAATTATTAGATCATGGAATGTGCCAATAAGTAATATAAACAAATGATCTTTGCAATACCCTCACTCTCAAATATTGGCGATATAAACAAGGATCCCTAACCCGATAAATGTTATTCAATTGTGACACTACCAGTTGTGAATCAAGATAGAATTAATGAATCGATTCCATAAGAAATAGCTTCGGATAGTAAATTAATGATGGCAGTATACTCAGCCATATTATTTGACGCTAGACCAATACATACTCCCCTTGATACCATCAACTGACCAGCTGGATAATAAATCACCCAAGCTGTGGAAGCGAAGTTTCGAGTGTGCCGACTAGCACCATCGGCGAATCTGAAATAGACCAAGTCATCCATAAACACCTGCCAAAGTAAATAAAAAAGTGTCAATATCATGAAAAATCTCGATAAGATATGTACAAAAATACAAAATATACAAAGAAGCCATTGCTCAGCCATAACCTAGACAAAGTACTTCTTGAGGTAGAACCCATTTCAGGGCTCCGCCAACTCGTTCCCTTCAAAATCAACTAATTTATAAGCCCCTTTTTCTAAAACTCGTTTCACTATAAAGGGACCATACCACATAGACTTGAATTTGCCTGCCCCCAAGGCGTCTTTATCTTGGTCATATACCAAGACAAGGTCACCTTTAGAAAAGACTCGAGGATGGACAACTCTATTGCACTGAGTTTTAATCCTTTTCTTATGAGCCTCATTTATTGTGGTGGCATCCCGACGCTGCTCATCAAGATGTTCCAAATGAAGGAGGCGCTCTTCAAGACTAGAGGTCTCTGGAAGGAGCTCAACAACTAGCTTAAGAGATGGAATTCTCATTCAACAGGAAAGATAGATTCCAGTCCATAAACTAACTAAAAAGGTGTAAAACCAGTGACAGTCTTTATCGAGGTTTGGTATGCCCAAAGAGCCGAATACAACATGAGGTTCCAATTGGAGCGATTTTTGTCAATTGTACTTTGCAGAATCATCTTGAGGGACTTATTCACGACTTCTACTTGACCATTGGCCTGAGGATAATACGGAGACGAATGCTCCTGCTAGAAGCCGAATTTAAGAGCCAATTCAGATTTTAGTTGGTTCTGGAAATGACTGCCATGGTCAATGACAATCTCTCTTGAGATACCAAACCGTGAAATATTCTAATTGAAGAGGAACAATGTCGTTGTTTCACTATCATTTTTATAAGTGGGCATGGCCTCAGCCCACTTCGTAAAGTAGTCTACGACCACAATAATGTACTTTTGATTCACTGCTGAAGGTGGATTACAAGTAGTAAAATCAATACCCCACTTTGTAAAAGGACCGACAGTGATAACAGGGAAAAGAGGAGTTGGATGTGTGCGCATCTTCCGAGTATAGACTTGACAAGGATGGCAATGTTTTATCACTTCGATACAATCTTTGAAAAGCGAAGGCCAAAAGTAGCCAGCACGTAAGATATTCTAGGCTATAGTAAGCCTTGAAAGATGACCACCACAAGCTCCACCATGGCAATCATTAAGCATAGACTCTTCTTCCTCTAAGGTTAAACAATACCTAAGGATTGAATCAACCCCTCGGGGATATAATATATCACCAATGATGACATAGTTCTTAGCCAGGTGACGTGATTTTCGACGTTCATCCTTGGAGGCAGCAGGAGGGAACTTCGAAGTCTGGAGATAGATTATGATATCCCCATACTAGGTATCTTGTGAAGAGATGAGGAACAAATGTTTGCCAGGAAAACTTTCCTCATAAACAGTATCCTCTCCATAAGGCAGATCAGAAATTAATTCTGCAAAAACCAATGATTTCTTAGACTTGGATGACAAGAATTCGAGATCGAATTCTTGTAAAATAACAATCCATCGATTTTATTTTCCCCCAATCACTCACCTACTGAGGACAAATTGGAAAGGATTGACCACAACTAAGACAAATGTTTTGCATAGTAAAATATAATGGCAAAGCCACTGGACAACATGGATAGCTGCCAAGGCTAATTTCTCAACCAGAGAATAGCATAGTTCAAGGCCTACCAAGCCTCGACTTAAGTAGTAAATGACATGCTCCGTGAGAGCATCATTTTCCTAAACCAGAACCATACCTATGATAGTGATGTTCCTCCCTTTTATATCAGTTTGAGATTGCATGAATATGTTTTGCATAATGCCATGTTTGATTCGGGTGCTTCGCACAATTTGATGCCAAAGGCGATCATGGAGAAGCTGGGGTTAGACATTACCAGAAAATATCATGATTTGTATTCATTTGATTCCAGCCGCGTGAGATGTATCGGGCTCATTAAAGATTTGGTTGTTAGCTTAGACCAAATCCCAGCAAAGAATGTCTTGATGGATGTGGTGGTGGCGGACATTCCTCCACGTTTTGGTATGCTACTTTCGAGATCTTGGGGAGCTAAGTTGAAGGGTACTCTACAATTAGACTTTTCTTATGCCACAATTCCAGTCTTTGGTCAAATGAGAAAGCTATATTGAGAGAAAAAGATGAAATACATGATAACTAGCAAAGAGAAGCCAAAAAATCATCCTGTAAATTATGTACATACAGATTTGGAGTCGTTTGTTTTATTTGTGGATAGTTTTAATGATCTAGATAGTTAGTTAGTTCAGGCAGAAGATATACCAGAGATCACTGAAAATTTCAGAGAAATTCTACAAAAGGAAATAGGAGAAAAGCAAGCTACCATGGAGCAAACAGCTGAAGATAAGGGGCAGCAAACAGAAAAATCAGAGGCAGTACAATTTCAGCACTTCGAGGAGGATGAAGATGGTCTTTGGACCATGGATTTCGATGGCGCAGTAGGTAGTGATGGTGCTGGTATTGGTGTGTGGATTCGAAGTCCTTTTTCTGCTCAAGATAAAGTTCCAAGCAAGGTGAGAGTGTGCTCCTATAAACTATCATTTGATTGTTCAAATAATGAGGCGGAATATGAGGCTCTCATTGCTGGCCTAAAAATTCTTAGAAAGCTGAAAGCAAAGAAGATTGTGGTCTATGGTGATTCCGAGTTGGTGATAAAGCAAGTTAAGGGTGAGTTTCAGCCAAACATCCTCGCATAAGGCAGATCGAAATGCAGTCTTAATATTTGAAGTTGTTTTCCGGATCATACCTTGACATGTGTGCTCGCCTACAAAACGGTGTTGCTGATGGACTGCTAAGCAACAAGCAATTTAAAAATCCAATGAATCTAGCAACAAATTGAATCATGAAGCTCGTCCCACCGTTCCAGACAAATCAGGATGTTGGCAAGTTTTCAAGATGATGAGAGATCAATGAGTTTCTGCAAATAAGAGAAAGTTCAAAGATTCCTCAAGATACTGAAAATGATGATGGTGATGAAAATATACAAGTAAATCAAATGGACGTGCTGCAACTTAAGGACAACATTATTCCTAAGGGATTGATTCCTTTAGAAGAGCTATTTGACCAAGATGATGTGGCCCGCAAACCGACATTGAGACCGACTGAAAAGGGTATTGAAGAGGTAAACATTGGGACAGCTGAAAATCCCAAGATAGTTAAGCTATCAAGGTCATTGTCACCAAAGGTAAAGGCTGAATATATGAAATTGTTGGCTTTATTTTCTGATGTTTTTGCATGGGATTACTCGGATCTTAAAACATATGACACAAGTATCATTCAGCATATTATTCCTATTAAGCCAAATCAGAAGCCTTTTCGTCAAAAGTTGAGGAGAATCAATCTGAAGCTACTGCCATCAACTGAGAAAGAGGTAAATAGATTGTATAAGTCAGGAATCATTGTGCCTATCCAATTTTCGGATTGGATATCAAACTTGGTGCCCATAAGGAAGAAGACAGGTGAGATTCGTTTATGCATTGACTTCAGAAATTTGAATAAGGTGTCTTTAAAAGACAATTATCCGCTGCCCAAAATGGATCATATATTGTAGTGAGTAGTTGGAGCATCAAGGATGTCACTACTCGACGGTTATTCAGGATACAATCAGATTTTAGTGCATGAAGATGACCGTGACAAGACAACGTTCACCACTCCATGGGGAACATTTCATTATGCAAAGATGCCTTTTGGTTTGAAAAATGCAGGAGACACTTTTCAGCGGGCAATGGACGTAGCTTTCGCCAATGAGAAAGATGTATTTTAGTTGTTTATCTTGATGACTTAACCGTGTTTTCAAATTCTGATGAGGAACATTTGTATCATTTGAAAATTGTTTTCCAAAAGTGCAGAAAATATGGCATATCGTTGAATCCGAAAAAGAGTCTTTTTGCCATGGATGAGGGAAAACTTCTTGGTCACATCATATCTAAAGACGGCATCCGTGTTGATCCCACACGTGTTGAAGCCATTTAGCAAATTGAACAACCCCGGAATAAGAAAGAAATTCAGTCCTTCAATGGTAAACTGAATTTTCTGTGTCACTTCATTCCAAACCTAGCAGAGCATCTTAGAGAGATCACAAGCATGCTCAAAAAGGACAGTCAGGTAAAGTGGACTGAAGAGGCGGTCAAATCATTTAATTTAGTGAAGTTAGCTCTTTCTTCAGCTCCTATTTTGATTAGTCCCGACTACACTCAGGATTTTATTTTGTTCTCATTTGCTTCCGAGCACACTTTGGCAGCTGTACTAATGCAGAAGAGATAAGGTGTTGAAAAGCCCATTGCTTTTTTCAGTCGGATTATTCGAGATGGAGCATTGAAATATAACATTATTGAGAAGCAAGCACTTGCGCTTGTTAAGGCCTTGAAAGATTTTCGTGTGTATATATTGCATTCACATATTCTAGCTTATGTTCCTAACACAGCAGTTAAAGATATTTTAGTACAGGCAGATCCAGAAGGTAGAAGGGGTAAGTGGATTGCTGCTTTGTTAGAGTATGATGTAGAGATTAAACCCACCAAGCTGGTCAAAGGTCAACGACTCGCCAAGCTAATGGCTGAAACAAATCTGCAAGTTCTAGACATAAATTTGATTGCTGCCATGTCCGATGAAGATGAGGAGAAACCATCCGTTCAGGTAGCTGAAATGTTCTTTCCTCTCCTTGGTATGCTGACATTTTATATGTACTTCAGCATTTGCCTTCACCTCTTGGAATGCCAAGAAACAGAAGTAGAACATTGAAATTGAATGCTGCAAAATTTTGTACTAGATTCAGCATTGTTTTGGAAAGATCCTGGTGGAATGTTATTAAATTGTTTGGTTGAGGAGGAAGCCAAAAGAGTCGTGGCAGATTTTCATAGAGGGGACTGTGGGGGTCATCTGTTTTGGAAGACTACAGTAAACAAGATTCTAAGGGCAGGATATTATTGGCCTTCATTATTTTCAAATGTATATAAGGCTATTAAAAATTGTCACGAATGCCAAATTTTTCAAGGAAAGAAGAAGCTCCAGCCTTTGCCTCTCAGACCAATTGAAGTCAACACACCTTTTCAGCAGTGGGGATTGGATTTCATTGGTGAAATTCATCCGGCATCATCAGGACAGCATCGATGGATATTGACGGCTATAGACTACTTTACAAAATGGATTGAAGCAATTCCTACTCGACAAGCTACGGATGCGGTAATTATTTCTTTTCTTGAGACCAATATTTTGTCACGTTTTGGATGTCCAAGTAAGTTGATCACAGATAATGCAGCAGCGTTTAAGTCAAAAAGGATGATTGAGTTTTTCTATAAGTACAATATTAGCTTGGGACATTCAACCGCATACCACTCTCAAGGAAATGGATTGGCGGAGTCATCTAATAAATCTTTGGTCAATATCATTAAGAAATTGTTGGAAATCAGCAAAAAGGGCTGGCACAAGAAGTTGATAAATGCACTATGGGCTGATAGGGTGAGTCAGAAAAATTCTATTGGCATGTCTCCTTTTGAGTTGGTGTACGGAATAGACACGGTTTTTCCCACTTCGCTTGCTGTCCCGGTAGTCAAATTGCTTCAAGAAGCAGGTAGTGAGGAAGATCCTATGCAGAGAAGGATTAATCAGATGATTCATTTGCAGCAGAAACGGGAGGAGGTATTTCAAAACACTTGCAAGCTGCAAGAGCGCATCAAAAAGATTTATGACCGGAAAGCAAAGGCGGATACATTTTAGCTAGATGAGGTTGTTTTGAGGTGGGATGCTCGTCATGAAGACAAGGGAAAGCATGGAAAATTTGAAAATTTATGGAAGGGTCCTTACAAGATTGTAGCATATTGCGGCCAAAACGCTTTCCTTCTCAAAGAAATGAATGGAGATGAATATCCTGGAGGGCCGATCAATGGTCGGCTGTTAAAGAGATACTACTTTTGAATATTTTCTGCTCATTTCATTATCATTGTACATATCATTTTACTTTTGTTCTATTGCACATGTACACTAACTTATCATCTTCAGTTTGGGGCCCGAGGTGAAGGCTATAATTCTGAAAATGAAAGTTAGTTAGTCTAAGTTTGTCAAGTCAGTTGTCAAAATCTTTAGCTTCAAGTTTAGTTTGGTTAAAGCAATTTTTGTTTTTTCAGTCAAATTCTCAAGATTTTGTGTCGGAATAATGACTCCATCCCCCAATGGATGAAGGCACTGTCTATCTCTTACAAATATCTGTGGTTCTTGGCATCTCCAAGGAGCTACCATCCCCATTGGAGCCAATGTTAGAGTCGGTCTAGTTATCCCTCCATCAGAGATCAAAGCTCTTTTTTGCATTTCATGTTTTAGGTGTCCCACCAGTTTTCATCAGTTGCATTTCGTTAGGCATGCCATAACTCTGATGGAGTGGTCTGTGTCATTCATTCCCCTCGTGCATATCACTGCTGGTTCAGGATAAGTCATAAAGCTTCATATTTCATTTTTAGTCATATTTTAAATTTTTAGATCTAGGTCTAGGGTTTGAGTTAGTTTAGCCTTGAAAAGTCTTAGAAGACCAGCAGGCCAGAGGGATGTCTTAGATAGATCACCACTTCAATAATTCTCACCATTGTACAGCTAAATAAGGACTTCTCTTCAAAACTCTGTTTTGAAGACAAGTCGCCACCTTATTTTTCTAAAAATTGTCAAAATTTTCAGTTCTTCAATTATTCAAGAGCAGCCCTGGTCTCCTTTGCTGAAGCATATCAGAGCTATCCCTGCAAAACATTATCAGAGAAAATCATCATTTCAAACTGTTTTATGAAGGAAACCAAAAAGGTCAGAGCCTATTAATTTTGAAAAAGTGTCAACAACCAAACATAAGAAAAATGGGTTTTCATTGAGCAAAAATTAAAATGAATGCTATATCAAGTCATTTCTCCTCATTTGCAACCTATTCCACATTTTGGGAGTTAAGAGCATCATTCAAGGGCGATTTTGCAAGTTTGTGGCAAGTTTGTGAGTATTTGGGTCAGCTCCAGGGTGCGCGGCGCATCAGCATAGGCGCGCGGTGCATCAGGCGACCTTTTGCAGTGTAATTTAACACAGGCGCGGTGCACTCAGAGCGCACGACGCGTTGGTTAAAGCACGCGGCGCATAGGGTTTATGCCTGCAATTCACCAAGAAATCACTCAAATCACCTCTCCTCATGCCTAAATTTACAGGTAGGCCTACAATCATGAATTGATTTTGTTTTTTGATGGTGTATATGAAGAAGTTAGCATATATTTTTCATGAAAACCAAGTGTACAAAACCCTCCATGTTCATCAAATTGCTATAAGGATTCAAGTGCAATGTTTGCTGTAGGGTTTTCCAAAATCATTATTGCCAAGGCTTCTTTTTCCCTTGTTTCCCATTGCCTATATTCCCCAACTATTTTTCCCAATTATTCCTCATCAAACTCTACATCTTCCTCTCTCAAAACCCTAAACTCTTCCTTCTCATATAACCATATGATCCCTACCTTATTTCAAAACCCTAAAACATTTCTATGCCCCTTTCCCTTCCCTAATTTCCTCATTTTATTTCCATTGTTCCCATTTCCCTAATGCTTCCCTTTCCCTAACAATTCCCGTCATTTATGTCCCCTTGGTTACAGCATTTTTGATAAAGAGACAAAAAGTCAACAGTCACCTTTTGGCACACAGTTTTATATCAGAAAATATATATATTCCAGCCACCTTGTTGTTAAAGAACATGTCAGAAACTGAGTCAATATATGAGCAGGATTATGATAGTGACTCTACACCGGAGGTCACTGTGCCTAATGTGCCACAAAGGTATCACAAAGGTGGCAAGAGTGGACAGCATGTTAGGGAGGAGCCTACCTCTTTGGCTCAATTGCAAGCTTGCCCGCTTGCAATGGATTGTTTTCGGCGTCAAACATGTTACCAATATGGTGAGATGATCTCACAAACTCAGCATCATCGGGAACTGGTCCGTCTATTTGTCCTTAACTTACAGGATGGTCATGTGAACCTTGCCGAAGTGGATTTCACTTTGTCACCCGACACTATTTCATAGGCCACCGGGATACCAAATGTGGGGGAGGAATGGAGTAAATGCTAGATGCTGGATAGATATTATTATGAGCCGTATGTCAAGCCCACATATATCAGACACTTGAGTGCGGCCTTTCCTTTCAGATACCTGAAAGATGATTTTGCACCATTGATGAAACTCATCATTCGGTATTTCAGCTGTGAGGGCAGATTCTCATGTCTCTATGCGTACCATGTACGTTTGTTGATGCATTTCACACGGGTACGTATGATGAGCATTCCATTTTTCATGTGCCGAAACATAGAGAGGATGGTACCCTTAGTACAGAGGAATACGCCAACACATCAGCACAGGAGCATATATCACTATGCATTGATCAAAATCATAGTGATGCATCAGTTGGTACGATAGGGTATTGCTTGGGAGGATTTCATCTCCCGTGATTTCTTTTCCGTGCTACAGCCTCCTCCAGAGATCGTCCATGATGAGGGAGGGCCTTCAGAGCAGTTTGGCATTCATGAGACCGAGCATGTTGATGCTCCAGCATATGTGACATATCAGAAAGGCCCCAGGGCCTTATTTGCAGCTGCACTACGAGTACTATCTCCACCCGGGGTGCAAGGGGTCTCGTTGACATCATCAAGAGAGCGAGAATTATCTCCACATCATGTGGAAGGGGTCTCGCTTCCATCTACAGCACAGGTACAGAGTCAGGACAGGGGCAAGAGACCCATGGTTGATGAGGGTCCTTCAGGAGTTCAAGGTACCGGTATCATTGATGTTGATGCTAGTTCGCCCAATTCAGAGCTCAAATAGATCATCAGAGAGCAAAGGGCCGAGAATGAGTCACTGCAAAAGGAATTGCAGATGGCTAAATGGGTGATCAACTACTTAGAGCAGCACAACAAACAGTTGGAGGATAAGCATGAACTTTATGAGCTGCGCAAGATTCGGGAAGATCGTGAATTGGCTCGTAGGAGACCCGGTGATTTGACACCTATTGATCGGGAATCAATGCTCATCCGGGTGAACGCTCACTTGGAAAATTTTTTGGCGAAGGTAAAGAGGGACAAGGACATGCTTTGCCACATGAAGACTCACTATTGGGCTCGCATGCATGTTTGCGAAGCGAGAATGAAGATCCTCAAAGGGCGTTTGAGCAAAGCACAAAAACAATGCAAACGGCCTGATCCGCTTCGAGTTTTGGCCGAGGCTTCACTAGTTGAGCATGATACATGATGGAGGGTCTTCACTCCAATTTTGGGCAAATCTGGATAAAATTTTGTCGTTTCAAAATTTTTGGCTTGCGAAACAGGTTTTTGGGTTCTATGCGTCGCGCTCAGCACGCGACCCACAAGATGGGGAGGTCCAAATCAAAGGTGGCTTACATTTTTGGATTTTTCATGATGAAATACACATTTTCAGCAATTACCAAGGCATTTCATGAAGTTTTGGGTGATCAAAAGCTCAAAAAACATCATGAAAATCACCTTTCTGCCACTTTTTGCACCAACAGGAAGTACTTCTGGGAGAATCCACCTTTGGAGGGTCAAATGGAGACCAAACTGGAAAATTCCACTTGGGTTGGAAAGTAGACATCCAGGAATTTCCAACAAGCCAACCTGAGCTCAATTTGGATTCCGGGAAGTGCCCCAAAAGCAGCTGGAACGGCGCGCGGCGCACAAGGTGTTTTGACTGAATTTTCCTCCTCAACTCAGCGAATCAAGCCAGTTTCACCTGTTTTGACTTGTGATGGGATTTTTCACCCTCCTTGATGTAACTATTGGATATTTATGTTGTTATGACACTTATTTACCTATTCTAGATGATTCATTCATAAAATAGCAAAAATGTAATGAATGGATTGATTTCCTAGCTTATAGAGTCAAGTTGTTTTGACTGCCTAGATTGTAGTGCTTAGTTTAGAATTGGTTGAAACAGCTCTGAGGATGATGAGATCGACCCCTAGAGGCAAGGGAATGTGTTAGCTTGCCTATATTATGTATTTTCTTATTCATTTTTAGGGTTGGATCTTGGGAATAGCTTGACACTATATTGTACATATCTTATCTGCATTTTTTGGCAAAGGAAAGACCAGGGTTTTGCAGCACTATTTGGGATCCATGTGCTTATGTGTTGATGGTGTGTTTCTCTAGTATTGTAAGTTGGTATGTGCATCATTATCTCTATTGAATCTTCTGTAATTAAACAAATGAAGTGTTAAGGTAGAATCCATGAAATTGCTATGCTCTGCCTTTAAATTTGTTTAATCTTCTATGTTTTCTTCAGTTTAAGGAGAATCCTTGAGAATCCCTTGCTCTCCTTAGCCCCTCAAAATTCTTATCTACCCATCTCACCTTCTTTAAGGCATCAAAACAATCGCTTATCTTGCCCCAAGTAGACCTCTGCAAAAACTATGCTTCATCCCCACACCCAAATTTGCCTTTCCCTTGAATTCAACAAAATCATTAAAAATCAATTCTAAATTCTTTGTACTTCATACCTAGCCTAAAATCAGTCACCAATTCGGTCATATCGATCCTTTTCGATTATCTTTTACCGAGTTTGACCTGAAGAGAGCCATCTCCTGCCCTCGTAGGGCTAGCTACGAGGCTGAGCATGGTTTGATGTGGCCTTGAGTCTTACCTTATTTTAGCCTAAGGTAGATTTGAGCACTAACAAGGCGGAATGCTAAGGTTTTTTGCTCTCGAAATATATGGTGGAAATAAAGAGAATAAAAAAGGATCTCCATAGTGGAGATTTGTTCCATCCAATGGCTTGAGGATAAAATGTCAAGAGAGCAACCACCTTGAGCCCAATCAATTGTCACTTTGGAATCCCCAAAGACATTGATATCATCAACCACTAACCATGAAGCGCATCTTAGAACTCCCAATAGGGCAAGTAGCTCAACTCACGAGTTAGAGCCAGAACCTCCAGATCAGCAAAAGTTATAATAATGTGAAGGAGATAGGGAGATGACAACTCCACACCCATAGACAACCCCACTCATAGGCAGCATCAAAGAAACCCCTTTGAAAGTTATGTTCCATATCTTTGAAAGTAATGTCACTCTTTTTTCTACTAGAAGAAAGAGTTCTCATCTCCAAGAAATACTCAACAACTGTAAGGGAATTTTGCCTTATATTTGGAGTAGCGTTGTCAATAATGCATGCATTCTGACATCGCCAGATTGCCCAAAATAAATACATAGGAAAGGAGCTATATATTTTGTTGTGTGTGGCCCAATTTTGTAAACATTAAAGGAAGGATCTTATGTCCACAACATTTTTAATATTGAGCAAATAATTGATCTCCTCCAAAACACCAATGGCATAGGGACATACCAGGAAAATATGTACAACATTCTCCTCTGTGGATCTACAAAGTAGACAGATTCCAAGCCCCAAGAAACTGCTTTTGGCAAGGTTGTCCCATGCTAGAATATGATGGTGGGCAACTAGCTAGGTGAAGCATTTCCACACTCAAGCTAGCCAAATGGAGTAGGGATCAAGCATAGGCTTGTGAGAGATATAGTAGTAAACATCCTTAGCCAATATTTCCCCTCTCTAAGATGACCCGCCCCAACTGATTTGGTCATTTTTTCAACAAGAACAATGCACACTTATATAAGGTTAGACCGAAAGGAAACCCATTCAAGATGAAGCTCTGATTGTAAATCCAACTTTGCTGCTTGACTGCAGTAAGTAGAGGGAAAA